>VDFB02276498.1:126275-167972 GCA_007258455.2 Sequoia sempervirens
CTTAATGTCTTCATTCAAGTTCCTTAAGTATTTCAAGAAAATTAAATCTTTTATACTCATTAGGAACTCCTTTGTCGAAGGTTCCTAGTGTTACACCCCAATTGTGTAATTACTATCTACTATTACTATGTAGGGTAAAATGTGAATGTAATGTGAATTCAGTGGATGAATAAATTGTGTGTGTACTTTTTTATCATGGCTTTATGAATGAATTCCATCTCATTTAATATTATATGAAAGAATGCATTTATGTGATTGGATGAAAATTGCATTAATATTCTATCTTTGGAGATGTATTATATATACTACATATTTGTGAATAGCTAACTGACGTGTGCAAATGTTAGTGGTTGCAGGTATATGTTCAATTCCTCCAGGTGGAGGGGAAGTATCACTCAGGAGAAGGTCTTGGTTGGGTAACCAGTATCATAACCTATCTGAGCTTGCACACACACCACAATAGAATAATTGAGTTGGGTTATTAAATTGGAAGTTCATAAGTCATCCCTGGTTAATATGTTTGCATTAGTAAGAGTCTTGTTTACTTTTGAGTGCATTATTGGGTGATGTTTATCTATTTGAGCTTGAGAGTTCTTTCCTTGTTACTATTAATTTATTGATATGTGGAACATATGAGGAATGTGTATGTGTACACACATGCATGTCGATGATAGACTATACACATGTAGGAACACATACATGAGGGTACATGGGTAGATGTATCTATGCAAACTCATGCACACATTTCTTATGCACATGGAACTATCTGATGGATCTCATGGCATGTATATGTATATGTATAGATATATCGCTTGTAGTCTCTTATCAAAACTATAGTAATTGTGTATGATTTGGTGTGAGAATCGAATGTGTGTGTGTGTGTGTGTGTATATATATATAAAGTATATACATATATCCATATGTATATATGTATCCATATACATGTATGGTGGAAAATGGACATGCCCATACAAATGTATCGATACATGTATACATACTTATACATGTACATAGAGGAATATATATAGATATACACAATTGATATATTAATATACTAATGTGATTGCTATCTTGATTATATTTATTTATATATAGATTATATATACATGCTTTATTGACATATGATAAATATGGATATATACTAACATATACATATATATGTGTGTGTGTGTGTTAGTATCTATATGTAAGAATATATATAGGCATGTAACATATATATTTATATGGTATTTGCTTTGAGTTCGACTATCTAAAGCAATGTTTATAAGCCAATTTATAAGGAAATCAAAGGTCAAATTTATGTTAGTTATGACTATACATAAAGGCCAAATTAATAGCATGTTGTCTAATGCCATAAAGGAAAACATTTTGAAAACCCATACACAACATTGAGTTGATATTATGAATGAGACTAAGTCGAAACCATTTTTTGGAGTTTCCTTGACTTGGTAAAACATGACACATTTTTATCTGATGGAATATCTAAAGCAATAAATGAATGCTTACATGTCGATTAGCAGGTCCATGACTAAGTTTGGATGTTAAATGAGCTAAGCTAACTCTAGTGAGACTAAGTCAACATTATCTATGTGTTTCTTGATAAACAAATGACAAATTCAATAGCATGAAACCGCACCAACTTTGTAGGACAACTTTGTATCCTTTACTCTATAGATATCCTTTTTGAGTGCAAGTCGAATTCAACCATATGGTGATTTGAACTAGTCTTTCATTGTTGTCAACCAGTAAGGACGTTATGTGGCTTTGAGAAGTTGAGTGAGCTCTCAAATGTGCACCACCTTATGGTTGTGAATCATGTGTTATTGTGCATGTAAGTTTTCAAATACATGCCTAATCTTTAGGTTGTATGGTCTCTTGTTGCATAAATAGTAGTATGAATTCATTTGTTGGGAAGCATTCTTCTTCTACACATTCCTTGTGTATTATTCTGCTTTATATTGAGTGAAGGATTTGAGCATTGAGAGAGAGTTTAGTATTATTTTGAGAGTAGTATTTTTATCAACTTGAGAGATTGAGGTTATTGTGAATTGTTGGAGAAATTGAAGGTCAAGCTAGTTGTTGTTCTAGAAGAGTTGTGTTTGCATTCAGTCGATTGGGTAGCTTTTGACAGGCATGAGACTAATCCTCCTTTTCTTGTATTAAGCTTTTCAAAGAGTATTTATTGATAGTTGTACAAGTTTACTATGGTTACTCACATTTAGGGAGAAATAGCATTTACTTTGAAGGAAAATTTGAATATGTTTACTCTATCTATGAAATACTTGTATTTACTCCATGATAGGAGAGATTGTTTGATATAGGTATTTTATTATATACTAGATATGTATGGAAAGATTGTTTGACATAGGTTTTTTATTATACTAGATATGTTTGGAAAGGTTGTTTAACATAGGTATTTTATTATACAAGATATGTTTGAACATGGGTAGCTTAAGAGAATACTCATAACTAGATATTTGTTATGCTAGTTGGCTAGTAGGTTACTCCTAGGAATGTTTTCCAATTAAGGGAGGGTACTAGTACTTTGCCTAATGAGTTATGTTACCTTAGGTTGTGTTAAAGAGATAGGTAATACTAGGGAGTAGCTTGCCTAGGGAGAGGGATTTCCTAAGCATAGATATAATGGCCTTTAGGAAAAATGAGCTTGCTATAGTGTAAGTGAATGGTAGACCATTACTCGATTATACTAAGTGAGAACAATTTGGCCAAAGTATTGTGATTTCCTGGGGCTCCACTATCATTTCACTGTGTTTATTTAAAATGCATGAGGGCTACCTATCCTAGGTTATAAATACTATCATGAAGGGCACAACACTAAGCTTAGAGTGGTATGTCATACAAGGTTACCCAGCCAATACCTTCGTCAAAGGGTAGGGCCATCTATTATTGATAGATGTGTAGGAGACTGCATATGAGTCTGTGGTAGGTGGAAATGTGATTGAGTGATGCTTCTTCTCCTCAACAAGTGGCAGAAGACCAAGGTTTTGAAAGGTGGATTCGTGGACCATCTATGTCTTATGCTATAAAGTTTGAAGGAGCTATGTATGTAGTTTTGTAATTTCTCATAATATTGTACTTTTGGAAATATTGTAATGGAATGGAAATACTTATTATATGTTGTATAGCATCTTTTTTCATATATTTTCAATAAAGAAATGAAATTTTTTTATTGCAATGGCTTGTCTCATAGTTTATTTTTTCTTACACAGTAAAAACTTAGGAAATTTACTTTTGTGAAGCTTTGGCATATTACATGTGGTATCGGAGCTACCAAGTTTAGCTCTAGAACCTATGAGCTCATCATTCTTTTTGTCCAACGTTATCTAATATTGTGAATTCTTGTGCTAGGATGGTGCATCTCAGATTAACGACTTAAAAGTCAATAATTGGAAACGAGTGCTACCTCAAGGCCAAGAAGGAAAGAGAAGCCATCATTAGAACAATAGAGGGAACCAACTATGAAAATGTCGTATGGTTGAGTGACACCAAAAAATTTATTCACATACTTTCTCGAATCAATGATGTGAAGAGGAAGATGAAGATGGAGGCTATGTACAACAATCTACCTTCCATCTCACCAAAAAAATATGAGTCATTATCACTTTCAAGGGATATGCCCTTAGAAGGAAGTGTCAACCCAACATTCATCTTTAGGGACCCTAGAGTTCTTCTAATTTTTGAAGTAATAGTAATTTCCTCGAGTAATGAGTCCAAGGGATATGTACCTCCAAAACAGCTAGATGTGAAATGATCTCATGAACAAATGTTTGCAAAAAGGGTAGACTATATTGTTGATGAACACCATATTGGCACTGAACCTCAAAACTATGTATCAGATGATAAATCCGAAGGCTACTATCCATTTTGGGATAGCTATGAACAATTAAGGGATGAACAGAAAGATAGAGATAGGTAACAATCTCAGTCTATAGGATATACTCCATTTAGTTATGTGTTAGAGAGTGAATTTGATGGATACTCTCCACTCGACTATCTGATAGTCACTCCATGTAATCCAGGGATATTAAAATCCTTATGAAATGAATAAAATTATTTGTTTATCAAAAGCGTGTGCTTAATATTATGTAGAATTCTTTATGTGTGAATGAATGCCATATCTAATGTTTTCCATAAGATAGTTGATAATATAATTTAGTCTAACATGGATAAACATTCAAGTAAAACTCAATTTTGTGAAGATGGTGAGGACACAAACCAATCCTGGTGGTAGCCAAGAAGTTGGGCAAGGATCAACATGAATTGAAGCTAGGCTTGACTAAATTTTGGCAAGGTTAGATAACCTTGAACAAGAAACTTGGGCACAATCTAGGGTTGTTGAGAAAGAGGTTCCATTTAGTGAGAATGAAGTTGAAAACTCTTCTCATGGACATGACGAAACCCATGATCATGAAAAAGAAAGATCATCAACACCATTTGTAGAAAGAAATAAGAAGCGTATGGCTTCTGAAATTTCTAAGGATATGAACAAGATTGTTCCACCAGAGTTTGAGGGAAGCGTCGATGGTGATGAAGCTAAGGCATGTCTTGTTCAAATGGAAAAGTATTTCAAAATTTGAAATTACACTGACACCACTAAAGCCACATGGGGTGCATACCAACTAGCTGGAGAATCCTCTAACTAGTAGATGAACAAAAAGCTGGAACTCAATATCAACTCATGGAAGCTAACATGGGGGAATTTTTTGCAATTTTTTGCAAGCAATGATTGCCTCAACTATACTATGACCAAAAACTCACATATTTTCAAAGTTTGAAGCAATGAAATATGTTAGTCAACAAGTATTGGGAGAAGTTTACCTGCCTTCTTCGTTATGTGCCTATATATCATAAGGATGAACATTTTTGTATAAGAAAATTTAAAATGGGACTTAACAATCAAATTGTTGGAGAAGTGGATATCCATGGTCCTACAACTATGGATCTTGTGTATGAGAAATCAATTAAGAAGAAAAAAAATCTTAGGGCTATCTCCAATCAACAGGAAAGTAAAGACCGTAAGAAGATTGTGGAAATTTTTGAAAAGCCAACTCCAAAGAAATTGGAGGTTGTGCAAAATTTACCTAAGCAAGGAGAAAAAGGTAACCACAATAGTGGAAGAGAGTCAAGAATGGAGCAGAGGAGGAATGGTTCCAACTGTGGAAATACTAACAATGTTGGTGGAAATACTAGTAGATCTGGAGAACCCACAAAGAAGGTACCATTTATGGGATGCTATACATGTGGGGGAGACAATTTTTCTAGAGATTGTCCCAATAAGCCTTCCAAAAACTCAATACTTACAAAATGGGAAATGTTCCAACAAACGATACATGTTGTAGTGGATGACTACGAAGCAAAGTATTAGGAAAATCCCATTGAAACTCTAGGTATTTTTTTTGGTTTACCCATTTTAGTTCTTATTAATACTAGTGCAACTGAGAATTTCATTTCATCTAGAGTAGCTAAGCAATTATCTAGAAATGATAGACACATGGCAACATCTTGGGATGTAGAATATGCAAACCAAACAAGAACAAAGGTGGACCAATATTTTTTTGAGGCTAAGATAGAGCTACCTACAAGTTTCTCTACTGATGTAAACCTTAGGATCCTATGATGTAATATTAGGTATGAATTGGTTGTGGAGACATGGGGCTAAGGTAGATTTCCATGTGAAAACCGTTGAGTGCCTAGATGATTTTGGTAACTAAGTCAAGTTCCAAGGGATACCTAGAGAAGTCAAGATTCATCAGATCTCGTCAATGCAACTAGTGAGGCTAAGAAGAAAGGGTGAAAACTCTTTATCGTTAAGATTGAATAACTTGAAGAAGATCTTGATAATTAGATTCCTAGAGCTTCCAAGAGATGGAAGATAGTGAAATAGATGACACTGGAATGTTAGACATGGAAAAGTATCCTATATTAAGAAATTTTTTGGATGTGTTTCCAAATGAGTTACATGGGTTTCCACCGAAGAGGATATTTGATTTCTCTATAGATATAATTCTAGGGTCAACCTATTTCCAAGGTGCCCTGTAGGATGATGACAACTGAGCTAATGGAGCTTAAGGCATAGTTGGACGAATTATTGTCAAAAGAGTTGATAAGACGAAGTGTTTCACCTTGGGGAGCACCAGTTATTTTTGTGAAAAAGAAGGATGGAACTTTTGGTTTGTGCATCGACTATTGTATGCTTAACAAAGCCATGGGGTGATCCCACAAAGCTAGTTTACAATTTCTGGGAGATTCTATTTTTTTTTTAAATCACATATTTTTAGAAAATATAATGATTTAAGCCTTAAAATGTTCTATTTAAAGCATTCCAATTGAAGAGGGTTTGATCAAACTACCTTAGATCAAACCCCCTTGGATAGAACCCTAGTTTTAAACCATACCTATAACAAAGTCTCCTTTACACCTATCAAAATGGTGATTACAAACCACTTTTCATTTACCTTTTGGGGGATCAAATGAATTCATTTAAAATTTATTTTTTGTAAGTATGTAGTCCTTATTATAAGCTTCCCAAAAAGTATAATTTTAAATAAATTTAATTTAATTATTATATTTATTTTTTATTTCTTGTGAATGTAGGTTTTCACTAAAAATCAAGCTCTCTATTTGCACATGTGGAAAAATAGAAGATTATCAAAAATATGAGTGCATCGATATTGAATTCCTTGATCCAACAAAAAAAAAAATTTGATACATACAAAAAAAGTTGTGTTATACAGTCCACCTGTTTCTGAATTCTAATTGGTTTGATTTTGAAACTTGATTAAGGAAAACATATTCAATAAAACACTATGAAACCAATTGGAAGCACTAAATATTGATTAAGCAACTTCCTCATGTGGGGAGCATTGCCACAACTGCGCCCTCCCTGGGGCGGCTGGGCGCAGCCTCCCTTTGGGGGCCGTGGGGTCAGCGAATAAATCACATTTCTTTTTCTTTTTATTTTATTTTAATATTATATTATATATATAATATAATATATATATTATCATATTATTTAAATTGAAAAAAAATTATAATTATTTATATATATAATATGCATATATTATATATATAATGTATATATTATGGATTTTTAAATAATTGGATTTGGAATTTAAATGGTTGATTGAAATATATATTTAAATTATAATAATTATATATTTATATATTTATATATATATTGGTATATACATTAAGTATATATTTTTATATGTATATTTAATATATATATTTATATTTAAATATAAATTATTAAGATGATTATTGTTATTTTAATAGAAGCAAAAAGGTTGATTTTATAATCAAATGATTTTATTTAAAATTTGATTTTGGATATCAAATATGAGTGAGAAACATGGAATTAAATTGTTAGTTTAAATTCCTCAATGTCGCAAATGTAATTTTAATTACTTTTGAGTAGTTGCAATAATGTTAATTATTTTTATTTGATTACATGCAATATGTTATCGCCTTTCTTGGATTTAGGAAATCCTAAAGTAGGATAATAATTTTCCTATTTTGTCTTTTCATTATGAAATCTCCCTCTCTCGTGATGTTGGGAAAATAGAGTTATATGTTATGTAAGTCTTCTAGATTGGGTTTTCTTTTAATTTCATGGGTTGTCGTAATGTGTTAGTCAACCTATGAATTGTCTTGGGTAGTGCATCGTATTGGATCCAATTAGATACCTGGTTATCATGAACGGGGTGTGTTAACTTTATGTCATAGATAGGAAGTTATTCTCCTTAGGTTGCACTTGTGTACCCTTGGGTGTGGAGTTATTCCACGTGTTGTCTTAGAGGAGTGGCTTGCAAAGAGGGCTGACACATAAAGTGGTGTCAGGGTAACTCTTTGTAAGTTAGTTAATTCACTGATAACGTAAATAAACTTATTAGAGGTTTAGGTTGTATCAAACACTTAACAAGATTAATTTTGCCTCTCTCATGGACACAAGGGCTTGTATAGACTTGGGATGGGACGAGAAGGCCTGGAATGGCAAGATCGTTATCTCATCTTTACGAGAGATAACTGATTCCGCATTGGTTGCATGAGGGGTCGGGAGTCGTTAGAGGTTTCCAGGATATCTTGAGATAGGGACCGGGACCTAGGAAGACTTACCAGGATATCCCATGTAACATTGTGATGACACTTCTCTTAATTCAGCAGTATGTTTGTATTAGTGATGCAATTGATTATTTAACTCTAGAAGCATTGTAACCATTTTGTTAAGTGATGTTGTACTTGCATTTAATTCAGTTCAATTATGTGTTAATCTGTGTCTAGAGGTAGATGGCCTTGTCTAGGAATCATTGTTACTATCTCTTAGCATGGGGGGTGAGCCTTCGGGTATCACATGGTTGGGTGGAACATGCACCTTAATCCATTGGGTCGTCTTCTTGTTCGTGTGGACAAGATTTCCAGTTGGAGAGCTCGTGGGATCCAGTTTCATTTCATGCTTTATTCTTTTCAAATGATATTGTAATTTATTACCCTTCATTTGTTATCGAGGTGGAATATGTAATATGTAATCATGCTTATTGGATTTACATCATTCGGGGAATGAGAGTTGTATCTTATTGTTAAATTATCGTTATTTAGAATTATGTGGTATCTCTTATGCTTTGATGTAATTTATCATGTATGGAATGTATGTGTATTTAATTTATTAAGTAATTAAATGTTATAGTTTCAATTCATGTTTCTTGTTTTGGTTTTAATTAAACTCAATCTCGTAACCTTAGAGGTTGTTGGAAATGGGTAGTGAACTTGCATGTTATTAGTACTTAAAAAAAAATTAGTGCGTTTTAATACTTAATTGCGACCTCCTCCCTTTGGGGGTTGCGTGGCGGGGCGTTACAATGCACTTGTCATATTTATGAATTTGATGAATAGTGTATTTAGAGACTACCTAGATAAATATGTCTTAGTTTTTCTAGATGACATCCTGATATATTCTAAGGATGAGGAAGATCACTGTAGACATTTATAGATAGTTCTACAATGGTTAACACAGAACAAGTTGTATGCTAAACTAAGTGTACTTTCTTCCAAAGGAGAGTGCATTATCTAGGGCATGTGATTTTGGTGGACGAAATCTTTGTAGATCCAACCAAGATCAAAGCAGTACTTGAGTGGCCAATACCCAAGAATGTGTTTGAGATAAAAAGTTTTATGGGTCTAGCAAGGTGCTATAGGAATTTTTTGAGAACTTCTCCAAGATTGCTTTTCCAATTACTTCTTTACAGAGAAAAGGGAAGCAATTTGAATGGATTGAGAAATGTCAAGAATCCTTTGATTTACTTAAAGAGAAGTTGACCATTGCACTGATCTTCAAAGTATTAGATCCTAAGGGTAATTTTACAATTATCACAAATGCATGCAAAGAAGGTTTAGGAGGTGTGTTAATGCAAGATGGGCAAGTGACTGCTTATAAATCTAGAAAGTTGAAACCTTATCAACAAAATTATGCATCACATGATTTGGAGTTAGCAGTTGTGGTTCATGCATTACAAATGTGGAGGCACTACTTGTTAGGAAAACCCTTTGAATTGAAAATTGAACATAATGGATTAAAGTACGTTTTCGCTCAACCTAATCTAAATGTCAAGTAAAGAAGATGGTTGGAGTTAATAATTGACTATGACTTTAATATCAGTTATATAAAAGGGAAAGAGAATAGGGTTGTTGATGCCTTGAGTCAAAGATGCCATATTGCTTCAATAGTAACGATTCAAACCAAATTTAAGGGACAAGTGTTGCAAAAGTGCAAAGAGGTTGAGTACTACTTGCAAGTCAAGCAGGCACTCACTAATAAGCCACAAGATTCTAGGTATGAGGGTTTTCATTTTTTAACATAATGGATTGCTTAGATATAAAGGTAGGATGTACATACTTGACGTAGAGGAGTTAAGGAGCCTGGTATGGAAAGTACATGAAGCACCATACTCTAGACACCCTGGAGTGACCAAAATGATGGCAGATGTGAAGCTTGATAAGACAAAAAAATGTCTCATCTATTATCCAAATAAAAACATATATTTTACTTAATTATAAAGTTTATCAAGATTGAGCATGATGAGGAAAGGAAGAGATTTTCAATTGCAATAGTCAAAAATTTCATCATATCTTAAAAATTATGATCTAGGTTCTTGAGATTTTTGGAGAGAAATTTGAAGGCAAGAAGGAAAAAAACACCCATTAAATTTCACAAAAACCCAGTTTGTGGTTTGAGAGAAAACTTTACCAATCCGATGTTCCAAAAATTTGCTTCTATGCTATAGAAGTTTTGTAATTTTTTCATTTCTTTGCTTCTATGCTCTGATATTCTCGGAACTAAGTATGAAGAGATTGAACAGTTAAGGGACAACAATTGCAATCATTAAAGGAAACTGGAGTGACTTGGATGAAAGTTGAGAGAATATAGGGGCAGTTGAAAATATCTAGGGAGTTCAACCCAATTTATGAGCAGTTAAGAGTATATAGGAGTAGATTTAAGAGTTTTAATGATATAAGAGGTCAAAGGAAGACTTCTTCAAAACTCTAACACCTTTTTGGAGCAATTTAAAAGGATAAAAATTAGGGATTATTGTTTCGGACGACCAAAAGAGATTGAATCAGCACAATGGAGTGAAGACTTATCCTTTCTTTCTCCACACATGTTCCTATTTTCAAGCAAGTTGTTGCATAACTATGAGGCTCATCTTTTAATTCTATAAATGCATTGTAATCAAGGAGTCAAGGGGGGGATTATAAAGACTTGTTTTGACCTAAATAAATAAAATAGTTTCTAGTTTCATTTCAAGCAATGTATTTCTAGAATTTTTAGAGTAGATTTGAATTCAAACAAACTTTTCATTTCCAATAAAGTGTAAAATATTTTAGAATTTTCAATTCATGCAAGTGTTCCTTATATTAATTTTATTTCATGCAACTTCCCTTTAATACAAGTGTGCTCCATAATAGGTTTGATTTATGCAAGTTTGATTTAGAATAGACTGACAAGTAAGTTTTTTCCATTCTCTTTTGCATACAACCATGGACACCACCTTGGATTGATAAGTTAAATAATGAGGATTACAACGACCCCATCATTTTTGGCATCATTTTTGGGGAAAGGTTTCATTAGGGAAGGAAGCAAATTAGTTTGAAAAAAATTTAGATTTAGAAGTTCCTCAAAAAAGATTCATCTTTCAAAACCCCCCCAAAATACTAGCTCTAAAAAGAAACCCCCCATCTATTTCAAACTATCCTTAGTTGGAGGACCATCACTCCAAGTCCTTGCAAAGGATGTTTCTTTAAAGAAAGAATTGATGGATTATTACTTGCAAGAGGTGGAGAATACAATGAAGAGATCTTATCTCTATTACAAAAGATTGCAAAATAGAGACTTATTTGGACACCTTCAAAGTCCAAGGAGGGCTACCCAATCAGAGATTTGAAGAACAAGGAGTTGTTCCAGGTCATACATGCAACAGAATAGAAGGAAGGATTGCAAGATCTTTCCAATCAGCTCATGTATTTGCTAGAATCAGAAATCATGGAGAAGGTTTCCATGTCAAAGGAAGGTGAAGCATTAAATTTCAAAAAAATTGTCTTCTTTTCACTCTCTTCTCTCAAGAATTTTAATGCATGAAAAAATATTTTGAGAAGAGGAAGATAATTTTCACAACTAGTTAATGGTTTTGTGTAACCTCTCTACATTATTAAGTAGAGTAGGGTAAGTTTTATTTTTCTGAAAATAAGTTCTCTATACAAGCTATTTCCTCTTTTCAAAGGCTGTAAACATTCACTTTTATGTAAAAGTTGTTGCTCTCAAAATCTATTGCAAATATTTTGGCATATGGATGATGGTTATTACAACTTTGGGATATAGTTTCAACACTAGAACTCCAATAGTAAAAATAAAGATGGAGAGATTTGAATTTTTATTCAATGCAAATGATCAAATTGTAGCTCTCAAAAGTTGTAGAAATTATTTGCATACAATATGGAGAAAGTGAACTACAACTTATGCATCAGGAGCTACCTGAAGCAACTACTGAAAAAATGAATTTTAAGGCTCATCATGAGTTGCAAAGGGACTTGCAACATTTTAGGTGTGGGGGAGATGATGAGACAAAAAAAATTCTCATCTATTAGCCAAATAAAAACATATATTTTGCTTAATTATGGAGTTTATCAAGACTGAGCATGAAGAGGAAAGCAAGATATTTTTAGTTGCAATAGTCAAATATTTTATCATATCTTGAAAATTATTATCTAGGTTCTTGAGATTTTTGGATACAAATTCGAAGACAAGAAGGCAAAAAAAAACCCATTAAATTTCACGAAAACCTAGTTCATGGTTTGAGAGAAAACTTCACTAGTCCGATGCTCCAGAACTTTGCTTCCATGCTCCAGAATTTCTGGAATTTGTTCATTCATTTGCTTCTATGCTATGGAATTCTTGAAACTAAGTATGAAGAGATTGAATAGTTAAGGGACAACAGTTGCAAACATTAAAAGAAATTGGAGTGACTTGGATAGAAGTTGAGAGAATATAGGGGAAATTGCAAATATCTAGGAAGTTGTTCAACCTAATTTATGAGTAGTTGAAAGCATATAGGAGCATATTTAAGAGTTTTAATGATAGAATAGGTCAAAAAAAGACTTCTTCAACACTCTAAAACCTTTTTGAAGCAATTTAAAGGGCTGAAAAATAAGGATTATTTTTTTGGATGACCAAAAGAGATTGAATCAATAAAATGGAGTGAAGACTTATCCTTTCTTTTTCAACACATGTTCCTATTTTCTAAGAAGATGTTGCATAGCTATGAGGCTCATCCTTTAATTCTATAAATGAATTGTAATCAAAGAATCAATGAGGGGATTAGAAAGACTTTTTTTGGCTTGAGGAAATAGGATAGTTTCTAATTTTATTTCAATCAATGTATTTCCATAATTTTTAGAGTAGATTTGAATTCAAGCAAGCTTTTCATTTCCAGCAAAGTGTAAAGTAGTTTAGCATTTTCAATTCATGCAAGTGTTCCTTATATTAGTTTCCTTTCATGCAAATTCTCTTTTATGAATGTGTGCTCTAGAATAAGTTTGATTTCTACAAGTTTGATTGTAGAATAGATTATCAAACAAGTTTTCTCCATTCTCTTTTGCATATAGCCATGGACACCACCTTGGATTGATAAGTTAAATGATGAAAATTACAACGACCCCATCAAAGCTATTATATTTTTGGAAAGGGATGAAAGGAGATGCTGCTAATTTTGTGGCTAGGTATCTTGAATGTTGAAGGGTGAAAGTGGAGCATCATCATCCTGCAGGTTTGTTTTATCCACATGACATGCCAGAGAGGAAATGGAAAGTCATAAGTACGGACTTTGTGCAAGGATTTCCTATGTCAAGAAATAAGAAAAATTCCATTCTTGTGGTAGTAGATAAGCTTACCAAAGTCGCACATTTTATGGCCAAGAATTTAATTGATGGAGCACCTATCATAGCAACAAAGTTTTTGCAAGAAGTGTTTAGGTTACATGGAATTCTAAAAAAGATTATCTCGAATAGGGATGCACAAGTCACTTCTAGGTTTTGGAAAACCTTGTTTTTTGCACTAGGGACTTAGTTGAATATTAGTTCATCATATCATCTAGAAACAAATGGACAAATGGAAAGGGTGAATCAAGTATTGGAAGACCTACTGAGAATGTATTGCATGGATCAACAATACAAGTGGGAAGACTACATACCCTTATTTGAATTTAATTATAACAATTCTTATCATTCAACGATCAAGATGGCTCCTTTCAAAGCATTGTATGGTCAAAAGTGTCAAACTCCTATAAGTTGGGATAGACTTGAGGATAAAGTGTCTTGGGCTAGAGATGTTGTTGAAATGGATGAGCAAGTTAATATTGTTAAGAAAAGGTTGTTTGAAGCTAACAATCATCATAAAAGTTATGCCAATGCTAAAAGAGTGCCTCAAAAAATTTCCATAGGTGACAAAGTGTTGTTGAGAATGAAACCTCACAAAAGTTCCATTAAATTTGGAAAGTGTTCCAAGTTAGCCCGGAATTATGTTGGACCTTTTTAGATTCTTGAAGAAGTGAATCTGATAACCTATTGAATAACATTGCCACCATCTCTTGCTAGAATGCATAATGTCTTCCATGTGTCTTACCTAAAGAGGAATGTACCCAGTGATAATCATGTGATTGATTGGACTGCTTTATAGGTACAGGATCCTGAAGTGGTAACACTCGAGCTTGTCAAGGTGCTTGGAACACATAAACTTTTCTTGCGTAAAAGGGAGGTTCTATAGTGCAAAGTCCAATCAAACTAGTATGCAAAAGATTCAACCACTTGTGAAGATTATGTTGAGATTCAGTAAAAGTTTCCTCATGTTATAGATTCTTATGATAATTCTTGAAACAATATGTTGATTTTTTGTTTTGTTTTATGTTGCTACATAAAATCATCGGGGATTGTGATTCACAAGGGCAGGAGTATGTTACACCCCAATTGTGTAATTACTTTTTACTATTACTGTGTAGGGTACAATGTGAATGTAATTTGAATTCAGTGGATGAATAAATAATGTGTGCACTTTGTTATCACTACTTTATGAATGAATGTCATCTCATTTAATATTATATGAAAATTTATTTATGTGATTGGATGAATCTTGCATTAATATTCTAACTTTGGAGATGTATTATGTATAATGCATATTTTGTGAACAGTTGGCTGTCATGTGCAAATGTTAGTGGTTATAGGTATATGTTCAATTCCTTCAAGCGAAGGGGAAGTATCACTCAGGAGAAGGTCTTGGCTGGGTAACCAGTATTGTAACCTATTTGAGCTTACACACACACCACAATAGAATAATTTAGTCAGGTTATTAAGTGGGAAGTTGGTAAGTCATCCCTAGTTAATATGTCTGCATTAGTAAGAGTCTTGTTTACTTTTGAGTGCATTATTAGGTGATGTTTATCTATTTGAGCTTGAGATTTCTTTCCTTGTTACTATGTTTGTATTGATATGTGGAATATACAAGGAATGTGTATTCGTACACACATGCATGTCGATGATAGACTATATGAATGAAGGAATGTGTACATGAGGGTACATGGGTAGATGTATCTATGCACACTCATGCATGAGTTGCTTTTGTGCATGGAACTATCTGATGGATCTCATGACATGTATATGTATACATATAGATATATCACTCAGTCTCTTATCAATACCATAGTAATTGTGTATGATTTGGTGTGAAAATTGAATGTGTATATATATATATAAAGTATATACATATATCCATATGTATATATGTATCAATATACATGTATGGTGGCAAATGGACATTCCCATATGAATATATTGATACATGTATACATACATATACATGTACATAGAGGCATATATATATATATATATATATACATAATCGATATATTAATATACCAATGTGATTGTTATCTTGATTATATTCATTTATATATTGATTATATATACATGCTTTATTGGCATATGATAAATATGGATATATACTAACATATACATATACATACATATATATGTGTGTGTGTGTTAATATATATATATATGTTATACGTATATGTTACATATATATTTATATGGTATTTGCTTTGAGATTGACTATCTAAAGCAATGTTTATAAGCCGATTTATAAGGAAATCAAAGGTTGAATTTATGATAGTTATGACTATACATAAAGGACGAATTAATAGCATGTTATCCAATTCCATAAAGGCAAACATTTTGCAAACCCATATGCAACAATGAGTCGATATTATGAATGAGACTAAGTTGATGCCATTTTGTGGAGTTTCCTTGACTTGGTAAAACATATGGCGCCTTGTCATCTGATGGAATATCGCAAGCAATAAATGAATGCTTGCATGTCGATTAGCAGGTCAATGACTAAGTTTGGATATTAAATAAGCTAACTTGACTCTAGTGAGACTAAGTTAGCATTTGCTTTGTGTTTCTAGATAAACAAATGACTGATTCAACAACATGAAACCAACCCCACTCTGTAGGAGAACTTTCATGGTTTGGTGCCACCTTTGAATACTTTAATTTGTAGATATCCTTTTTGAGTGCAAGTTGAATTCAACAATAGGGTGATTTGAACTAGTCTTTCATTGTTGTCAAGCAACAATGGTGATCTGTAGCTTTGATCAACTGAGTAAGTTCATTGTCATGAAATTTTTGAAATAATAAGGTATGGAAGGTGTATGAGCTCTACTATGGTTTTGTGTTTTATGCGGTCACCCTTGTGTCATACTACACCTCATGCATAGGAAAGCCATCATTTATTGTGTGTACGGCCGCATTTACTATGGTTTCTTGTTTTAATATGCCTTCAACCGGTTCTAACCCAACAGTTCTTGCTGGTCTTAACAATTCGACGACGATATTCAATGGCTCCTCCTCTGAACAAGCGTCCCCAAAAATTTGTTCTGAAAGTCTTTCACGAGGTAAGTGTTCTAATTCACCAGCTGATGTGGTTTTTCCTTTACCAGAATATGATTTTTCCTGTCAATGGCTTGAGTAGTACACCCTTGTTGGGTATCTTGTTGGGAGAACTCCCCTTGAAAGTGTGCTTAAAGATTGGGTTAGCAAGGCTTGGGTCCCTCATGGGGTCCACCTTGATATGGTCCAAAACTTGACCAAGGGTTTCTTTTTGTCCCGCTTTGCGGAGGTCAATCATGTGCAGGCCATCTTAAGCCATGGGCCCTGGTATCTTTGGTCCTCTCTATTAGTTTTTTAGGCATGGACTCATGACTTTGTTGTCTCAGATGACACCAAGTTGCGGGTCCCAGTCTAGATTGAATTTCCTGGTCTTCCCTTGCCTTGTGTGCCTTTCTTGAATAGTATATCCTCCTCATTGGTGAGGGTTATCTGCATTGAGCCAGATAGGTTCTTTCAGGCCCACCCCCAAAAGAGGGTTTGTGTGGAAGTTGACCTTTCCAAAGATTTAAAAGACTCCATTAATATCCAAATTGGAGCTTTCTGCCACAACCAGAAGATCACCTATTTTAATTTTCCCAGCACATGTTATAAGTTTTAGTCTATGAACCACAAGATAAAGGACTGCCCTTTACCAGTGCCTCATACACCTTTTTCACCATGAGATGTTGAAAAGCCGCGTTCGGTGAGTGCATCTGCTGCCAAACCTGAGGAAAAATGGACTATAGTTACGAACTGAAAGAATAAGTCCACTGGTTCCAGATCGGGTCATGTGACCTCTGAGCCAGTGAAAGATGTTTCAAACCCTTCTATGAAGGGGAAAGAAGCTCTGGTTGGAGTTGATTATGTCTCACAATAGCCTAGGAAAAAGGCTATGCCTTGGTTGGTTGCTATCATGTTAACACAGCCGAATGTGGCTTCTCCTATAACAAGACCTCACAGGTGTTCTCACAGCCCTTCACCTCCTAGGGAAGAAGGGGAATATGTCTAGAAAAAAAGGAGGATGTCCTCCCCATCCATCTAGATTGGATCAGTTCCACCAGAATTTTTACAGAATCATTTCTCTTCTTTCAATGAAGAGGAATCAGATTTTGACAATATGGAGGAGTTTCACTCATGAAGTTCCTTTCATGGAATGTTCAAGGTCGGACAAACCTCTCCAAAAAGTATTTTATTAGGGATACCTTGTGTAAGTACTCTAGTGTTGAAGAGCTTTGTCTCTAGGAAGTTAAAATCTTGGTTTTCTTGTTTGTTGTAGCTTATCGCTCTATTTAGCCAACCAGTAGAATGTTTTGTACTACCCATAATGTTGGGCGTGGTGGAGATATCACCCTTTTGGCCCCACGGTGACACTCTTCTGTGGTCGACCATGGGGTTTTTCCCACTCATCGGCTCGTATAGATCCTTCTCAACATTGATAATCATTCCTTTGGGATTATTAATGTCTATGCTTCTAATGATGTTGCGGAACACTCTTTACTCTGGAGTTGGATTATTGATTCTTTACCAATTCCTACCTGGTTAGTTTGTGGGGATTTCCATATGGTAGAAATGGCGTCTAACAAAGATGGCACCCTACCATTCAGATGGACAGCTAGGGAACGAGAGGCGTGGTTTTACATGTGTAATAAATTGGGGTTTTTTTATCCCAATATTGGTCACCGCCATTGTCATTCTCTCTGGCACACTTGGTGCAATTTTTGTGCCAGTTCTGACAGAATATTTAAGCGCCTTGATCATGCCATGATCTTGATGCAATATTTTTTCTCCTTTACTAGCTCCTCTCTCCTGGTTAAGTCGTTACTGGATGTGACCTTGTCAGATCATTTCCCCATTTCCTTCTGCATTGAATGGGAGACTCAACAGCCTAGTACATGTAAAACTCAATTTTTTTAAACACATCTTTACTCTGCCACAAGCCTAACTTGGCCCACATTTGCAGAGTTTAGAATTTGGAGTGCAAGCCAACTCATCATACGAGCTGGATTTCTTGGTGGAATGAGGCTATCACTCGCACAGCTATATTTTTGTGCATTTATGGGTGCCAACTGGCTATTTTTTGTCGGTGATCTTATGAGGCTACCACCACTAACCTTTGTGCTTCCTCTAAGGCTTTGGCGGCAAGCTCCTTTTCTGCCTCTTTACAAGTCAGGGTGGTAGAGCTAAGGCACAAAAAGAAAATTGTTGACAGCTATGTTGCTTGAGGAGCACAAATCAAAGCCCGATTGCACTGGCTAAAAGTTGTGATCATGCCTCCAAAGAGTTTTTCTTGGCTCTGCGTACCAGGAACACATCCCCGAGCATTAAATAAAAATGGTACTCAAGTGCTCTCTGAGCTACCTGACATTCTTTAGGCCTTTGTGTGTCATTATGAGAAAGTTTTCACTGCACAGGAAGTCATGCTTGTGCGACAGCAAGACCTTCAAGATTGCCTTGTTGTCATGCCAAATAAGCTTTCTTCAACTCAAAAAAAAATTGCGATCAACTTTTATCAACTAATGATCTCAAAGAGGTTATGTATTCCATGGTCGATGACAAAGCCCCAAGAATTGATGGATTCCCTTGTGAATTCTACAAAGCCATGTGGGACGATATTGGGAATGATTTGCATCAAGTTTACTTAGAAGCGTTTCACTCTAATTCCCTGGGTAATTTAATCAATAAAGATAACATAAAATTCATACCTAAACCAGGTGACCCTTAAGACATCTGTAACTAGAGACCTATCATGCTTCTTAATGTCTCTTACAAGATTATTGTCGAGGCCTTGGCTCTTAAAATCCACCATCTTCTGCCTCAGATTGTGCGCCCGAAGTAAACTAGGTTCATCAAATCCAAATTTATTTTGGATAATATCATTGTCGTCTGGGAAGGCATGGAATGGGCCAGATGCTCAAACCAGAAAGTTGTGTTCATTAATATTAACTTTTCCAAGGCCTATGATCAGATTGAATGGTCGTTTATTCTAGCTATGCTACAAGCCCTGGGTTTTGGACCCAATTTCATTCAATTTGTTTGAATTATCTTTGTGGATGCCTCAGCTTGCATCACCATCAATGGTTTCCAATCCTCTGCCTTTGGACTCTTTCATTCCATTAGGAAAGGGTGCCCATTGGCCCCCTCTTTATATGTGCTTGCAGCCGAGGGTTTTGGTTATCTTTTGGCCAATGTTGTTTCTCAGCAGCGAGTCAAGGGCATTTCTCTACCCAATTCTCAGGCTCAGCTTGTTAATGGCCATTTTTTTAATGACTCATTTCTCACCATTCTAGAAGATGAAGACTCTATTGAAATGGCTCTTGAGTGTCTTAATACTTTCTGTCTTTCCTCCGACTCTGCCATCCAGTGGCATAAAACTTTTGTGCTACCAGTAATCTATCTTTCCCTCCCCGACATGGCTACAGCAGTATGGTTGGAAGTGGATTGGGCCTGGTGAATTATTTCAATTTTTGGGCATTCCCTTTGCTTTTCAAGCATCTTTGGATGAGCTTTGGCAAGCTGTGCTCTCCAAAGTTGAGAAAAATCTTACTTATTGGGTTACTAAGCCCCTTTCTTTAGCAGGGAAATTCCAGGTGTGTTCCAAAATCCAAGCAGCCACCCTTGTTTACTATTCTGCTTGCTAGGCCCCCTCCAAAGCTACCAATGGCAAGCTTGAGAAGTTGCTTCATGATTTTCTCTGGGCTTCCTCTGAAACTCACAGAGGGTTTCATCGGGTGGCTTGGGAATTTTTTTGTCTTCCCAGAGATTCGGGAGGCCTTGGGCTTCTTTCTACTCAATGGCAAGGGACTGCTCTGTGTATTAAATGGATTATTCTTGCCCTTACTAGGAACAAGGCCTGGAAAATTCTTCTCAGTCATAGTATTCAATCTAGTTTCCTTGTCCATAGACCTTCCTAGAAGGGGATTGGCTTTCAAACCATTTTGGTCATGAATGAACCAATGTAGATTGTTGGGACTTTTGTTGCCAAAAATATCTGGCGGGCCTAGGAAACTGTCAAACCCTAGCTCTATTGGGTTGGCTCTGGTTTTCGAGATGGGATTTCTCTCATCCAGCCTAATATTTGGTGGTCGCCTCTTTTTGCTAGTAATGGTCAACCATTGGCTAAGTCACCAGGGATTAAGATGCTCATATTTCACAAGGGTATTCAGACCCTGCATTAGATTTTTTCAAGACCCACCATGTGTATCATGTTGTGGGATGCTTTTTGTGCCCAATATAGGCTTCAAAACTAGGACTGTGCTACTTATGATGGTCTGGTGAATGTCATTCCTACTGAGATGCTTCATAAGGTTGGAATTCATGGGACCAAACCTTGGTGGAAAGACTGGAAGTGGCTTCCAGATACCCCTTTCCGAAACTACAAGCCTCGACTTGGTTATAGGTGGCTCTCACCACATTTTCCTATGATTCAGAGTTTGAACCAGAGGTGGCTTCTTCAATCTCCCACTCATGTCTGACATAAAAGATTTGTTTCCACTTGGTTTGCAAGTGTTGAGTTGAAGCTCGCCCACTTTGCTTGGTGTATTCTTTTCCAGTGCTTCCCTATGGGCTCTCGACTGGTTCACCTAGGGGTTCGGGACCCTCGCTACCCTTTTTGTGGGAAAGCTAAGAATTTTAAGCGTCTTTTCTTGTTTTTTCCTAGAGCTCAGTAGTTTTGGACTTGGATTCATGACTTTTTTAGACCCTTTCGGCCAGAACCTTTCTCCTAGCATATGGTGTTGCTTGGGGATTCTCCTAGAATTCCTACAAAATTCACCCAGCTCTGGCACACTTTCAGGGTGGAAATTATTTTCAATATTTGGAAGGATAGAAATGCTTGCATTTTTTTACATTCTCAAATGGATATTCATATTTCTCTATATGCTAAAGCTATGATTTTCTCTAATATTCTTTTACAGGTTCAAGTGCAAGCTAACAAAGTTGCACTTGAGGTTTCTCACCTCTAGGTTCTTCTGGATCACTAGGGCAATGCCCCTTGTACTGTTGCTCGGGTCCCTGCCTCACCCACCTCTTCCTGCAACTAGTCACCCTCCAAGGACCGGCAATGGAGTGGCTCTGCACATCCCTATTCCCAGCCCCCTCCTTGGTGAGATTCTCGCACTCCTCAGTGAAACCGTTCTCCTCTGCCACGGGCTACTCAGGGGTGGGCTTTTGGCAGTGCTTTGGGGAGTGGCAGTGGTAGTGAGTGCCCCTCTGTTGATCCTCCTACTTCTAGCTCTGGGTGGCCAAGTTTTGTTAAAGCATTCCCGCGTATGTCGCTTGCTATCTTGCCCCGGCGCGAGGAAGAAGATAAAATAAAAAAAATATGTTGATGATGGTTAGGGTCCTCCTCCTGACGTCACTCTAAACCCTGTTGATGTATGGTGGAGAAATTTTCATGACAGAGACCCTCCTGGCTCTACTGGTACTACTTTGGCTGCTTAATGGCCTTTTTATCTTTGTTATTTTGGAATTTTGGGCTTAGCCCATGTTATCTGTTAATTTTTTGGGCATTGCCCATGTGACTCTTGGGGTGTGCCTCTCTACCACACACCCTTTTTTTGTGAATATGTATGTTTATATTTAAATTAATATAGATACCTTCCTATTCATCAAAAAACTGAGTAAGCTCTCAAATGTGTGCCACCTTATGACTATGAATCATGTGTTGTTGTGCATGTAAGTTGTCAAATGCATGCCTAATCTTTAGATTGCATGATCTCTTATTTGCTATATAAATAGTAGTATAATTTCATTTGTTGGGAAGCATTCTTCTTCTACACATTCCTTGTGTATTATTCTGCTTTATATTGAGTGAAGGCTTTGAGCATTGAGAGCTCGGGTTTAGTATTATTTTGATAGAAGTATTTTTATCAACTTGAGAGATTGAGGTTACTGTGAATTGTTGGAGAAATCGAAGGTCAAGCTAGTTTTTGTTCTAGAAGAGTTGTGTTTGTAGTCAGTCAATTGGGGAGCTTTTCACGAGCATGAGAATAATCTTCCTTTTCTTGTATTAAGATTTTGAAAAAGTATTTATTGATTGTTGTACAAGTTTACTATGGTTCCTCGCATTTAGGGAGAAATAGTATTTACTCTGAAGGAAAAGTTGAATATGTTTACTCTGTCTATGAAATGCTTGTATTTACTCCATGATAGGAGAGATTGTTTGACATCGGTATTTTATTATACTAGATATGTTTGGAAAGATTGTTTGAAAAAGATATTTTATTATACTAGATATGTTTGGAAAGGTTGTTTAACATAGGTATTTTATTATACAAGATATGTTTGAACATGGGTAGCTTAAGGGAATACTCATAACTAGATATTTGTTATGCTAGTCTAGTTGGTTAGTAGGTTACTCCTGGGAATGTTGTCCAGTGAAGGGAGGGAACTAGTACTTTGCTTAATGGGTTATGTTTCCTTAGGTTGTATTAAAGAGATAGGTTATCTTGGGGAATAGCTTTCCCATGGAGAGGGATTTCCTAAGCATAGATATAATGGCCTTAAGTCAAAATGAGCTTGCTATAGTGTAAGTGAATGGTATACCATTGCTCAATTATACTTAGTGAGAACACTTTGGCCAAAATAGTGTGATTGCTTGGGGATCCACTATTAGTTCTCCATGTCTATTTAAAATGCATGAGAGCTACCTAGTGTAGAGAAATTTTAGTCTTCTCAAAGAAACCTCCAAGAATAATAGTGCCTTTGGTAACTTTAATTTCAATTAGATTGCCTCAAAAACATGTACAACTATGTCACAAAGTAGAATCAAACAGTTCATTTCCCACATTAATCCTTCTCAGAGAAGCACATGTAAATTCAGTTTCAACCACTTACATAAACAAATTCAAAAAACATAACCAATAAACATGAAAGATGGAACAGAAGATTAGAGCACACATATTTACATTGGGAAAACCCTTTCAAGTAAAAAACCCCACACTCCAAAAGCCTAGATCACCATTGTATTATTCATGCAACATAATAGTTACAAATAGAACACAAGCACTAAGCCTTTATAGAGATTACATCTTATTTCATTCTAGAGACAAACTAGAAGCAACCCTGTTCTATTTCCCTCTCTCCTTTTTTTACATTTCCTTGATCAACCTCTCATTCCATTACAACCTTTGCACTATTACAATACTATCACATAGTATGTAGTGAAAATTAACAATGAAAAATTAATCAATACATTCTATCAGGAGAGATTTTTGAAGCATAACCTTGCTTAGATCTTCCTCCCTCTTTCTTATTGCAGAATCTTCAATGTTTATACCATTCATTCTCAACTGACAGTAAACAATTCAACTTCCTATATAGATTAGTTTGTTTTCCTTCCATTGGACCAACCATCAACCAGTCTTGGGCATCGAACAAACTTCTCCAACTCATTTTTTATCCTCCAATGAACATCAAACACATTGGCGGTCAACCAAGTCAGCATCCTTCAAACCACAATCTTCTTTCATGTTCATCGACTTGACTTTGTCTATCGGTCACAGTCTAGAAAGAGAAACTGATCACCAAAGTCTCCCCGATGTCATTCAACGTCTTGAAGTCTCGAAAAGGCCTATCGGCAAGACAATGTCCATCGGCAAGATTTCATAATGTCACACCAAAGCCATAGGTATCCCGGATGTCATTAAGCTCACACACCTTTCAAACCATCTTGTCAGCCTGAGTCACCCCAATGATCAATAGGAGCACCATTGTCACAAGGTCAACCTTATCAACAAGACAACTAGCATCAAAGAAAGTTTCACCGAAGTCCCAAGTCACATCAGTGACCTCATGCTCAGCTGTAGTTTGAAACTCCTCATTGGCAAGAGTCACACCAAAAGAAAACCCATTGGCCAGACCAACACTGTCACCGTGAGATTCAAATTTCATTCTAATAGTTTTGTTCATACCAACAACCATCAAATATTTCATCGGCAAGAGTTACACCAAAGGAACCGTTGGCTACACATGCTCTATGGTTAAGACTCCTGCAAAACCTTCATGTCACCCCAACCAAATACCATTGACCAAAGTCACACCAATTTCCAGACCCATCGACCAGAGTACTACTAATGGCAACAAATTGAGATCTCACAATGATAGTTCAAGTCACACAGACCACTCCCATCGGCAAGATAGACCAAAGGTTCACACTAACATTGGCCTAACTTCTATCGTCAGAAGGAGTTAGGAAACTTGCACTAATAGTTTAGGTCACACTGACAACCTTCATCTCTAGGACATACCAGAGGTCACATCGATATGTTCAAAGAAGGAACTTCACAAGGAGAACTCAGATCGGGCTGAGTCACACCAATCTCACAGATAGTTTAGGATCATTATGCAGATCAACCAGACATCTCAGTGGTCACACCGAAATTGCTCTCAGAGGTTTAGGCCAGTGGGATTGAGGTACACAATTCCAACAATCTCCCACTTGATGAAGATCACACTGGCACCTCTAGAGCACTTACGAACTAAGATCACACTAGCACCACTAGTCCAGACCCTACTCTGTTCAAATCTTTGTTCAACAGCACTCAAGACACCCAATCAACAAGTTTCCATAGATAATAGTCTACCAGACAATCTACAACAAAATCAAGTATCCAACTGCAAATAATTATCCAACATTGCAACCAATCATAGCCTTCCATGAAACCATTGATCTCAAACATGATCTCATGCTCCATCAATACTTTTGCAACAACATCTAAGATGTCCACCATTTAGGAAACAATCCCTATCATCCTCCAACATGCCACGTATGGAAGAAAGGTACAAGCCAAGGTGAGTATGCACCAGTCAGACAAACACAAGCAAAGGATCCCAGTGATATCAACAACAAGAAACTGCCATCACTCCAGAAAACAAGATAAAAACATCAACTAGAACAACAATCAACCTGACTATTACTTTCCATATGATAAACCCATGTGACTTAAAATAGCACCCACCAACTGCAAATATAAGCTCCATGTACAAACTATTCAAGAAGACAAAGCACACCAGAGCTTCCCATTGCATAGGTAATGTCAAATCTAAAAGATCAAAGCCATAACAAGTCTATGAATAATAACACATAGAAAATGTAACCATGTAGTACCAAAGAAATATCCACAATGATATGCAGGACCTATAGAACATCCTCCTACATACACCTCTAACAACCAACTATTTCAAGTATGATCTCCTTCACATCCCAAAGAAAATCCATAACAAAACCCAATCATTCAAACTCAAAGATCAAACATATAAAATGTAACATGTAAACAATCATGGATGTAAGCCTCTAAAAGAAGATCAAAGTACTTCATTTACCATATCAGGAAATCATCCCATAAAGCATCTCCTACCAGTTCTCATCAATAAATGATATAACACAAAATCTCAAGGAGATAAACCATGTTGTACATCTTCCACTATGAATCCTCTAGAACCATTTAAACAACAATTCAAGATCCATATCATGAAAGAAAGCATAAAACACATTTGAAAGATACAATGGGAAAATACCTCTCAAATTAGAATTCACTGTCGAGTAGACCAAGAGTGGGAAAAGAAAATGCTCCTCCAAGATGGACAAGCCACAATGACTCATCCAAGAGCAATCTCCTCATTGGTCTATGTTGAACTCATGTTCAACCAAGGTGTAGGCTACTCGAACTTTCTGATAAAATTGACACCTTTCTCATCTCAAGAGAATTATAGCATCACCTTATTCTCCATGTATCCATGAACACCTGCAAATGATCATCCCATGTTGAACTCCAAACTGCATTAATGCACTAACAAGAAGTTCTCAAGCATATCACCAATGTACTCAAAACACAAAGAAACTCTAGACCATTGTCAAAGCTCCAAACATCTGAAACAGAAACTTATCATTAAACCATGATCTACACATCCCCCTTAGGAGATACTACACTCCAAGTGACTTCACCATGGTCTCAAGAGCAGTTTCTCATGCCAAAACTCTAATGCGCCATCAAGAGTATAACATGACATCAAGCAAACCAAATCCAAACCAACATCACCTATCAAGCACCACCAACACCTCAGCCAAAAACTCCAAATTTCCTCCATGGTTCCAATATGTTGCACATGCTCAAATAGTGTCCATGCAAATGAGAAAGAACCCTTTTGCAACAACAGGATCTAAGGGTCCCTCCTAGTAACATTGACAACACTAAAGAATATCATTCACCACCACACAATGAACCCACAGTCACTGCTAAAGCTCCCACTGAATCGTGACATCTAATCTTTCCAAGCATCATGACCAACCATCTCCAAAACTAAAAAGAATATATTATAGGCCCACAAACATATAATAGTACTACTAATTAAACCAAGATCTCAAAAGTAAGGAGATTCACCATGCTACAGGACTCCATAATCAACTATCTAGGAATTCACTTATCATCCATCCTCTTACCTCAAAACATCCAAACCAATGCACAAGTGACCACAAACAAGGCTAGCTTACAAGTTTTCATAAACATTGAATCAAATCACGTGGATATAGATAGTCCACTTTCAGGTAGTCAAATTTCAAACATATGGGTAAAGATAGCCCACAACTTTGCACAACTCATAGATCCAATTAATGAAACATGAAGAATCACTACCACATCAATTTCTTGCACAATATGAGGTATCATAGGAGAACAAACATGTAGACACCCTGACTTAAACACCAAATCAAGTACAAATCCAATTTTCCAAACATGTCCACACTAAGCACCATAGTCTAGGAATCCATCAAGCATTACCATAGAAACAAAGAATGACTAATCACATACCAAACATTTCTATGCAGAGAAATAATCACACCTTCTCTCACCACACACAAAGCATGCAAGTAGAGCTACAACTATCTCATCCAGTAGCACCCTGAGGAAACAGGGGTCTAGAAAAAAAGCTCTTCAATAGATCCACAAAACAACAAGTTTTCTTGACCATGTAAAACCCACAAAACCATAAAAAAACATGCAAGTACAATACATCCTTAAAAAAGGAAACAATAGTTCAGGAACCCCAACCCTATTTCAAGCCAACTCCAAAACAAGCAATATGCACATGCATCTGAGAAAGAGATAGGCTATTTCAGAAGCTTTCAAATCATCTAATGATTAACTCCATAGCCTTTATATATTCGAGGCTAATGGGATATAATGCCTTCCAACACTAGGAAATGCCACCCAACATAAGCACTCTCTTCCATGGCTGAGAAACAACCCATGCCTCTCCATATTACTAGGTAGCCTCTCACATAGACACCCAAATATGAAAGCTTTACTGCTACACAACCACGAAGCAAAGAAACCCACCTCATACATCAATTTTATACCGCTACCAACTAGGAGACACAGATCACAACAATTCAACATGACCAACTCCATTGTCTCCATCTTCACCATCCTTCAAGCTGTGTGTTGTCTCTAAATACCACAAGACTTCCACTCACCAAAGGATCAATACATCAGTCGATTCCTCTAGATTTCCTTAAGCTTGATAGACTAAGAAATATTCACAGGAGAAATAACCAGAACCAACAACCAAAAGAAGGCTCTGATACCACTTGTTGGGAAATTTTAGTCATCTCAGAGAAACCTCGAAAAATAGTAGTTCCTTCGATAACTTTAATTTCAATTAGATTGCCTCAAAAACACGTACAACTATGTCACAAAGCAAAATCAGACACCGTTCATTTCCCACATTAATCCTTTTGAGAGAAGCACATGTAAATTTAGTTTCAGCAACTTGTATAAACAGATTCAACAAATAGAACAATAAACATGAAAGATGGAACATAAGATTAGAACACACAGATTTACATGGGGAAAACCCTTTCGGGTAAAAACCCCCACACTCCAAAAGCCTAGATCGCCATTGTATTATTCATGCAACAAAACAATTACAAATACAACTCAAGCACTAAGCCTTTACAAAGATTACATCTTGTTTCATTCTGGAGACAAACTGGTAGCAACTCTATTCTATTTCCCTCTCTCCTTTTTTTACATTTCCCTGATCAACCTCTCAATCCATTACAACCTTCGCATTGTTACAATACTCTACACAGTATATAGTGCAGATTAACAATGAAAGATCAATCAAGACATTCTATTAGGAGATATTTCAGTAGCATAACCTTGCTTAGATCTTCCTCCCTCTTTCTTATTGCAGAACATTCAATGATCATACTATTTGTTCTGAATTGATAGGAAACATATCAACTTCCTTTATAGATCAGCTCGTTTTCCTTTTGTTGGACCAATCGTCAATCAGTCTTGGACATTGAACAAACTTCTCCAACTCATTCATGATCCTCCAATGAATGTCAAACACATCAGTGATCAACCAAGTCAGCATCCTTCCAACCACAATCTTCTTTCATTTTCATTATCCTGACTTTTTCTATTGGTCATAGTCTAGAAAGAGACACCGATCACCAAAGTCTCCCCAATGTTGTTCAACATCCTTAAGTCTCGACCAGGCCTATCACCAAGACAATGTCCACCAGAAAGAGTTCATAATGTCACACCAAAGCCATAGGTCTCCTCGATTTCATTAAGCTCACACACCTTTCGAACCATCTTGCCAACCTGAGTCACCCCGACGATCAACAGGAGAACCATTGTCACAAGGTTAGCCTTATCAACAAGACAACCAGCATTGAAGAAAGTTTCATTGAAGTCCCAGGTCACACTGACAACCTCACGCTCAGTTGTAGTTTGGAACTCCTCATTGGCAAGAGTCACACCAAAAGAAAACCCATCAGCTAGACCAACACTATCACTGTGAGATTTGAATTTCATTCCAACAGTTTTGGTCATATAGATGACCAAAAATTTCATCGATGGGAGTCACACCAAAGGAACTATCGGTCAGACACGCTCTTTGGTTAAGACTCTTTTTGAACCTTCATGTCACCCCAACCAAATACCATCGGCTAGAGTCACACTGATGTCCAGACCCATCGACCAGAGTACCCATATCGACAAAAAATTGAGATCTCACAATGATAGTTCAAATCACACTGACCACTCTTGTCGATAGGACAAACCAAAGGTTCACATTGACATTGGCCTAACTTCTATTGTCGGAAGGAATTAGGAAAATTTCCTCAATAGTTTAGGTCACACTGACAACCTTCATCTCCAAGACATACCAGAGGTCACCAGATATGTTAAAAGAAGGAACTTCACAAGGAGAACTTAGATTGGGTTGAGTCACACCGATCTCACAAACAGTTTAGGATCATTATGCAAATCATCCAGAAATCTCGGTAGTCACACCAAAATCACTCTCTCAGAGGTTTAGGCTAGTGGGATGAAGGCACACAATTCCAACACCTAGCATAGGTTATAAATCCTAGTCATGTAGGGTACAACACTAAGCTCAAAGTGGTATGTCATACGGGGTTATCCAACCAATACCTTTGTTGAAGTGTAGGGCCATCTATAATTGATAGATGTGCAGGAGACTGCATATGATTTTGTGGTTGGAAAACAAATGCTTGAGTGATGCTTCTCCTCCTCAACAAATGACATAAGACCAAGGTTTTGAAAGGAAGATTCCTAGACCATCTATATTTTATGCTATAAAGCTCGAAGGAGCTATGTATGTAGTTTTGTACTTTCTCAGAGTATTGTACTTTAGGAAATATTGTAATGGAATGGAATTCCTTATTATATGTTGTATAGCATCTCTGTTCATATATTTTCAATGAAGAAAGGAATTTTTTTTATTGCAATAGCTTGTCACATAGTTTATTTTTACTCGCACAGTAAAAAATTAGGAAATTTACTTCTGTGAAGGTTTGGAATATTACACCTAGTCCTTTAGAAACTCCCTTATTGGAGGTTTATACCTTATTGGGAACTCTTATCTTTCAATCCTTCATAATTTTTCAACATTTATATTTGATCGGGAGAAAGGGTGGTTCCAAGCATTTCCAAAACCTCTTATTAGTTCTTTTTCCTACCTTAGTTCCCAATGCTAGCAAGGTCCATAATACTATAAAAATGGTAAAAAAAAAGAGAAAATAATCATATATTTGGTGAGTTCTAAGAACCACTAGAAATATTGATAATTTCATTTATAGTTCCTGATGAGACCACAAGCTCTAATAAAGAAATTTGACAAGGAAAAAGGCTTTGATTTCCTAATTCCCAGAGAACCTTTGACAAAGGACAAATCATTCAAAATTTCACCAATGAACGAAATAAAGAAAATATAGATGGTTCATTGGTTTATGGAATGAAGTGAACTTCCAATTGGTTCCTAGTTTCTACTAAACCTTTGATACAACAAGAAAAAGGATTAGTAGTTTGAAAAGAAGAAAAATAAAGAATTGGAAGGTTCATTTCTCATCCTCGATAGTTCAAAAAAATCTCAAAAGAAGCTTATAAGGAGATTTTAAAAAGGTAAATAAAGAAGAAAAATTCAAAAGGTTCCTTGGTTTTGAGAACACTCAAAGGAAAATGAAGGGAAAGAAGGGACTTTTTGTTGGTTCCTAGTGACTGAATACCTATCAATAGTAATAAAAAGGGAAATATTGTGAGGCTATAAATATATTCCCTTATCATTTGAGTAGCCACAAAATTTTCAAACAAGAAAGGAGTCAATATTCATTCCTCTTTCAGATTTTGTTTTAACTTTGCTCTGTTTCCTTAAAATATTATGTTTCCCTAACACCCTATTTTTTCAAAAATCTTCAATTTTCAATCTATTTTCTCATCAAAATCATTTTATCCCTTCATTAGTAAGGGAAATTTTCTAATGAAATAAATGAAATAAACTTACCAAGGTTTTGAAATGGAGAAAGTTCTAACAAATTCTCTATCAAAAGTGGGAGATAGCCAACTAGGGCATATTGACCTAGAATAATTTTGGTTGCATGTGACTAAAAATCCTAGACCAAGAATGGCGAAAGCCACTTTATAGAGTGAAACAACTCATACTCGATGGTTTTAAAACTATTGTTCCATGCATAGATTTAGTTATAGCTTGTGTCAAATATTACAAAATTGAAAAGAGGTAGGTAAGGAGTGGAGACAACAAAGTGATAGCCTGATTGGATGGGCCATAAATAAGCACTATGTTAAGACTCCTTAATAGGGAGGAATATGCTTACATGTCTATAGAAAAGGCCAAAAATTACTTCATTGATAGGAGAGAAACTTTATTGAACAACATGGCTAAACGTTGGTTCAAGAAACCAAGAAAAGAGAAGTCTAAATTGCCAAAAAGCCTTATAAGAGCATATTTTAATAAGGATATATCTAACATGATTACCCTACTATATAGATTCAATGAGGATAAAGCAACCAACTCATTTTAATAGTGGATGTTCCAATTTATTCTTTTTGATAGGGTATGAATCTTAGTGTGTTAATTGGGAAAAAATTGATAAGTGATCACCTATATAATCAACATAAATTTCTAAAATACATAGGAATTCTATATGTCTTCATATTTTTTCTATGTTATTGTTAGTATGCACCCATGGCCTAGAGCATGAGAGATTGGAGTATATGATGAAACTAACCAAATATCCATTTGACAATTTGATACTTATTAAGATTTTTAGACAAATGGAATAAGTGCGTACAAAGTGTAGAGAACTAAATAAGGTGGGTCATCCATTCTTATTGGGATTGTCTTTTATAGTTGTCCAACTTCAATAGAGGAAAAAAGTGTGGAAAGATCTCTAGTAAAAATAACTATGCACTAATAATACATGAGATATCCATTTGACAGTAAAAATTGTGTAAAGAATAATTTGTACCTTGGAAAAAATTTACCATCTCCCTCATTTGAGTGATTATTAGGAGGATTTTAAAAATGAATTTGAATTAAGAAAAAATATTGATCTTGGATGACTATACAAAAAATGTAGAACTATGAACTTGAATGGGATGTTGAGGGTATTGAAGACAATGACTCAAAAATGATTGATCATCTATTTATACTCTCTACAATTTGAACCACTAACACTCATTGATTGGAGTATGAAGGAGGTAAAATAAATCAATGAGATGTATTTCCTTCTACTAAATAAATCAAAGAAATGGATGGACACAAAAAGAATTGAACATACTACCACTAGACCTAAAATATATACATCAAAAGAAGCAATGTAGACAAAGAAATCAAGTGGTACATCTACACATCCAATGTTAATATGCCTAGAAAAAGATCAAGTCAAGATGAGCCTAAATATAAAGAAAATTTGTCAATAACAAGGCTAAAAGTAGATCAAGATGTGCATGAGGAGATCCAATAAGGAAGTATTGATCCACTCCAATAAAACCAACCTTCATTTTAAATTCCACCATCCTCATCAACTCTAGATAATATTATTCATATCTCTCCTCCACCTTCACCCAATGATGTTCCAAAAACTTCATTGTAAAAAAGAATTTTTCTTCCTATAACTTCTACTTTCACTCTAATTCCATCCAAAATTCCATCTTCTTCTCAATATCTGGAATATTTTTTTATAAAATATGAAATATAAGGATGCAATTGACCCTGATTATGATATAGTTGTGAAACTATTGTACATGGAAACACTCCTAAGCCCAAGAAAGAAAATTTTCACCAATACTAATGATTGATCCATCAAGCGATCAATATTTAGAAATAGCCAAATGATGCTGAGTAGGGTGGAGTATTTCCACACAATCACAATTGAAAACTTTTCAAATTTCAAAACCCTAACTATGGTGGTTTCACATATACAACCTTTCATTTCACCTTGCAGGTCTCCAACCTAGTTTATTTCGAATATTTTTGAGAGAAGGCCTCAAACCCACTTCTCAAATACCCTTCTAGATACCCATTAGACCCCTTTTCAACATATCCAAATAGGGACTAGGGTTATTTTGGAACACATCCTTCAATTTAGGTTTGCTACGCTGCTCCAAGGCTAAATTAGTCCACTTTTCCAAAGCAAGTATATGAAATTCAAACACCAATTTTCAAATCTCAACTTCAGAGGCTCTAACGCATCATATAAGGTCCCCTTATGCAATTTTCATCACCACAAATCATCACAAATTTCTTGTCACACAAAACTACAATCCTACCTAGTTTCCTAAGCCTAACACATGAGGATGTTAGGCTAGGGCTTGCTCAAATCCACCCCAAACTCCATCTCCTACTCTAGAAAACTTAAAAATAACTAAGAGCACACTAAATCCCTCCATTCCACTGAGTTTGACCTAGTTTCAACGGTGGAATGGGCTTCAAACCATTATTTTGATCTACAAACCCTCACCCTTAGGGTTTACAGGTAGTTTCCAGAAAAACACTTTAAACTACCTTAATTCTTGATGAAATTCAACATAATCAAATCTAAGTTATTGTAGATTCATTTCCTTAACTTCTCACATGTGTTTTATGTCTTGAATCAGTAGTACAGAGCCATACCATTCACAAAAATAGCAGAAAAAATAAAAAATTAACAAAAAACTAAGCTTGTTTTATTGTTTGTTCACCAAAATCAACTTCTAGACCTTGCCTCAAAGTTTTCAAGGTGCATTTAAACACATTCCAATAGATACCAATAGTCCCTAACCGCCATTCAAACAATTGACCATTCACCTTCCTAAAAATGACAAAATTGCAAAGTTGCACAAGCAACTTTTGCAACATTTTTACAAAATTGACAAAACTTAACAAAATGACCCTATTTGACTTGAAAAAACCAAAAATGGTGGCAATGGACCTTATTACCTCAAAATATTACTTGACACCTGAAAATGACTCACATTTACAACCATTGACTAAAATTGACTAGGTGCTCTTGCACCACCAAACCAATTAATAATAAGAATAAAGAAGATGTTATACAAGAGGGCTATCAATTGTCCATAATTGATACTGGTGATTCAACTCATAAAGGAGATAAACATAATTTTCAAGTCTTAATTTCCAAGCTTTACTTAGAATGGAGAAGGAGAACCTGATACCAAACAACTAGAAGAACAAGTTCAAATATTGGAATCTTATGTCAATAATATCATAAATATTTCAATATAGCTAGTAGATGTCCCCTTAACTTTAGATGATACAAATATACAAATTATTGACAAGGGGACAATGGAAAAATTAAGAAAATACTGAGATTTTGGTAAAGCCTTTGAGGATTGGGTGAAAGAGATAATACTTGATGGGTTATTTTGTATTGAGAAATCAATATTGGTATACAATCAAACTAAGCAAAAAACCAAATAGCTCAAAAATTATCTTCAACTATTACTAAAATAAGAAATTGTTTGGTATATAATAACAAAGGACATAGAGGAGATGCCAAAAAAAAATTAACACATTGTTTACTGTAAAAAAATATGTTTGAATATGAAGAATACAATCTAGTATTGTATTGATAAGGAGCATTCAATGGAAAATTATGAATATTAAATAAGCTATAAATGAAATAAGGAAAATTCTCAAAGAAGTTGATTTAATTAAGTAAAAAATAGTAGCAATTTTTTTAGCTATGGAAATAAATATTTTTAAAGAAGATGATTCTTCTTTGGACGATTCTCAGGTAACCAAACAAAAGTTCAAAGATTTTGTTTCTAAAGATTTTTGTAGTCAAGAGAATGCTAGTATCAATACTATGATCAAATTGTCTATAGTATCAAATGTAACACTCAATTTTAATAAGGAATTATCAATCATGGAAATGAAAATGAAATAAGTTAAGATTCCTAAGAAATTTGGAACCAACATCTGTTCAATATAGTGGTTCTAGAAAAGGAGGCCTTGATAACTACAATTAAAGCATATAGACATCACAAATGCCTTTCTTCAACCTAAAAAAACATAAGTTATGAAAGAGGATATGCTTGCTAAATAAGTTTAAAGTATTTTATATAACTTTATTTCGTAACTTGTAATAAAGTAATTTTTATATGACTTGAATATGACTCTTTTATAATCTTATGTTTGAAAAAATGAACTTTATTATTTTATTAAAATTATAAATTAGAGTTAGTTACAAGTTAGTTAGAGAGAAAATCATATATATATGATGCTTCTTAGAAGGAACTTTTGGTTCTCATAATTTTGAAGATTAAAAAGGTTAAAGTTGTATAGATTTTTGTAAGGAAGTAATAGAAAATATTTGAATAGTATTGTTTAAGTATTTTCTAAGTTATTTGTTCTTCATATGTGGAGTGAATAATTTTTGTTTGCAAATTGCTTTGATAATTTTTTTGAGATCTTTTAATCTTATTACTAAAATATCTTTTACATGCAATGTTGAAAAGTCTAGAGTAGTCATTCTTTTCTATTGCAAGTTGAAATATTTGTGATATATGTTATAAAATAATGAGAAGTTTCTCAATTTCTTGCAACAAATGTAATCACCATTATCTTGATTGCATGCAAGGTAATTTAATTTCCATATGTTTATTGCTTGGGTTTCTCTTAAATTTCATATTTTGTTGTCTTTCAAATGTTTTGGTATTTTTGTGTCAAAATATTTATCATATGAGTGAGTTTCCCCTCTCAATGTAGAGGTAGGTTGACTAAAAGTAACAGCCTTACCAATTTTTGGCACATATTTCATTATCTTCCTTATTATAACAGATTTAGATTTTTTTGAGTCATTTACTATAATGAAAAATATGTATACCAACATATTTTTTGGCAACTCTATTGGAGAATAAATACGTATAAAACTATTCATTTCCTTTCAAAAGATTACTTGCATGTTGTCAAGAATGATCTTTTTGATGAATACCATGGGTTTCCAATGTAACAAAGCACCTATCCTACAACCTAGAAAAACTTGGTGGGGTAGTAATACAAAAGACATCATTTTTACAAATTGACCCTCCAAAAGGCTACTCAATTAGCCTTGTTTTACAAAGAAAGTGTCTTCACAACACTTTTTAATCACAATAAATCTTTAGACAGTCTTAAATTGTGACACAAAACTTTAGATTCTTCCATCCATTCTCAGGTTTAAACCTTCTAACCTGCTAATCCGCCAAACTCTCTATTTACAAACCCAAAACCTAGGGTTTTATGAGATTCACTAAATTGAGGCTTATAAAACAAAACCAATGCATCAAAATTTTCTCCTAAGTCTATACAAACTTCTCAAACTCTTAGCTGAACATTTCCATCAACATTAAGACAAATCTTTTATCAAAACCATCATTTTCCCATGGAAAACTATTGTTACTGGCCCTAGGGCATCTTCCAAATGTGACCAAATTAGTTCCACACATCACCAAAACATGAAGAAACTTAAATTAAATTTTTTTAGACCCATTCCATGAGGAACAGTGGAAACAAAAAGTAGAATGGATCAAGAGATCATTTTAAAAGACTTTCAACACTTGAAACTAAAAAAATAGGGTGAGCAGCAAAGAATTAAAGAGAACTTGCTCAAAACTTAAATATATTCCCTCAGACTAGTCTCAAATGAAAGTTAAGACAAAATACATCAAATTAGAATAAATTTCATAGCAATTTCACACTGTACAAAACCATATAGAACAACAAAATTTCAAAAACCAATGTAATTTTGCAGAAAAATATTGTTCTTTTGATTGGAATTCTTCAAGATATCAACTATCACACTTTTTCGAGCCTTGGAGGGGCTCTTTATAACATTTTCATTTTATTTTTCAACTTCCCAATCAATCTAACTAATATTTAGAATTTTGACTCTTCAAATTCCTCAAAAATTGCATTTTTGGCAATTTTGCACTTGACAACTTCTTGCATTTTTTTTGCAATTTTTGCATGTTTGATACCTACGTCACTAAACACCCCCAATTAAATATTAAATGGTCTTTGAGACCTTATTTATCATAAATAAAACTTTAACAACCCCTAGACTCCACTACGAACACCTTGTTACACTTTCACTAGATCAAATATTGCACTAAGGGTGTAGGTGCTCCTGCACCATACAACCCCACTGGAAAAAACTCATGCCTCATGAGTTGAGGACGGTACCAACTCCACCATCCTTCATACAGACTTCGCTGACCTGTACACACATTTATTTGGCTCATAAACTCTTGCCATTTTGCTCCTTCAATCTTCCCTGCACCTTGGACTATGTTTGTACTTGAAAGTGACTATGCTTTTAGGCTCATACTTGATGTCTACCATCTCTCCACTCTTTTTTCAAAGCTTGTTTGTTTCCCTACATTTATTTCCTGCACACAAACAATTTTTAGAAATTTCCTACACTGTTCTCTTCCTTACTTCATTACCATGCTTTCAACTATCTTGTATTTCTTGTCCTTCTTTCATTGCCACATCAACTTCTCTTGTCACTGTCTTGTTAGGCTTTTGTACTACTATACCTACAAATCCTACTTGTATTTCAACCTCATTCTCAATGATAGGACACTCAATGGTCCCCACCAACACATTCTTAATCAAATTCCTTGTCAACGCATTATTTACCCCTGTATCAACCTTTAGACCTATTGTCCCTACATTCTCAGGCCTATGACTGATTGCAACATTAGTTTTCTTGTCTTCCTTCACAACACTTATTGGTTCTTTTCTTCCACACATGATTACCTTGGATTTACCCTTAACATATTCCACAAGCGGAGTTAAAACAAAAGAACGTCCATCTTTCACAATAGTGTATTTATTCTCTCTGCCATCATACAAGGCTCATCTATCATATTGTCAGGGTCTACCTAGGAGTAGGTGACAACAATCCATAGGAAGGATATAAAAAACCACACTATTTGTATAAACTCCAATCTAGAAATCTACCACAGCTTTCTCATTAACCAACAATGATTGTCCATCACTTAACCATGAAACTTTATAAGGAAAATTGAGAGGTACTTTTTTCAAATTTAACTTATTCACCATCTCACTAGACACCATCTTTTCTTTTTACACTTACATGTAGTTTTGAAGAGGCTCTTTCTTTGTAAAGGTTCCAACTCCTTGGCTACCTTTAATATTGTCTTTCTCACCATCAACATCTCCCTTGTTTTAGGAGTAGCTCTCAAACTTGCCGAAGTTATGCTCTCACATTCCTCTTCTTGTACAATTTGTGCCCTCCTATCCATCCTCTTTTCACCACTTGATGAACTACCAACTCTTTCAAGACACTTCCATGAAGGATGGCCATATTGATTACAAGTGTAACATCTTCCTGCAAAAACATTAGAATCTCTTCCACCACTGAATCTACCTCTACCTCTAAAACCTCCTCTAGAATCAACATTAATACCTTTCTCTTTACCTTTATTTTCTTCTTCTTGTTCTTCGAATGGCTTCTTTGGTGTGGGGATTGTTCCTCTCCCTCTTTCACTTGTAGTACCTCTTCCTCTCACTAATTTATCTTTCCTCCTCTTAAGCTTCTCCTCCACCTTGATTGCTAATTGAAAACATTCCTCAATAGACTTGGGGTTAGCAACAACAAGTTCATCTTGTATATTAAATCTCAAACCACCTAGATATATAGCCACCTTTTCAACCTCATCTTCATCCCTCCTTGATCTTATGCTTAATTTGTAAAATTTATCAGTATATGCTTTGACATCTAGATCTTTTTGTTTCAAACCTTGCAACTTTTTAAACAACTGAATTTCATAATCCTTTGGAAAAAAATTTCCTTTCCATTTGTGTACCATCTTGTCCCATGAAGTGATCCTTGATTTTCCTTGTTTCCTTCTCACTATTTTCTCGTATTCCCACCAAAGAAGAGCATGTCCTTTCATTTTAGTCTTTTCCACCTTCACTTTTTGTTCTTCAATAATATCTTCACTTTCAAACTATTTATCCATTGCAGCTATCCAATCAAGTAATTATTCTTCATCTAAATTACCACCATACAAAGGAAGATCTAATTTTACCTTCATAGAATCACCTTTCACTACTTTCAGCATCTTCACCATCCTCTGATCTTCAGGATCTAGTTCCTCCTCAACATCCTCATACTCTTCATCATCTTCACTCTTTGTTTCACTCTCATCTTTCACTTCTCTTCTTTTCCTTGTCTCCAATTTTGCAAGCCTTTCCAAAACTACATTATCAGATTCCAAGATCTTAGCATGCTTCTCTTTTAGATATCGCAACTCTCTAGTTGCACCAACAACTTTTGAAGGCATCTTTTCTAGTCTGACTCTTCACCTTCCAATCAACTTTTTCAAAACCTGTAAAAATCAATCGAAAGAGACCTTATCCCTAAGCTATGATACCACCTGATGCAAGCAAGGTGGAGAAACTCACTATTCAACACCAAATAACCCTTACTCAAACAATGAAAATCCCCATTACAAGATAATTCACTCAAACTATCCCAAAACAACTCTATTAGGCTTCTAGGCCTCAAAATCATCAAAATGGAGATATCTTTTTGAAAAGGCCATACAATGGCCAACCAAACATCAAATGAGACTTTTCATAGATCCTAAAACATTACCCTAAAATTTCTAAGTAGATTTCTTCATACCAACATTGGGAAACTACAAACTAACCCTGCAAAAGGCTACTCAATTAGCCTTGTTTTACAAAGAAAGTGTCTTCAAAACACTTTGTAATCACAAAAAATCTTTAGAAAGTCTTAAATTGTGACACAAAACTCTATATTCTTCCATCCATTCTCAGGTTTAAACCTTCTAACTAGATAATCCGCCAAACCCTCCATTTACAAACCCAAAACCTAGGGTTTTATGAGATTCACTAAATCGAGGCTTATAAAACAAAACCAATGCATCAAAATTTTCTCCTAAGTTTGTACAAACTTTTCAAACTCTTACCTGAACATTTCCATCAACATTAAGACAAATATTTTATCAAAACCATCATTTTCCCATGGAAAACTACTATTACCAGCCCTAGGGCATCTTCCAAACGTGACCAACTTAGTTCCAAACATCACCAAAACATGAAGAAACTTAAATTAAAGTGTTTTAGACCCATTCCATTAGGAACAGTGGAAATAGAAGGTGGAATGGTTCAAGAGATCATTTTAAAAGACTTTCAACACTTGAAACTAAAAAAACAAGGTGAGTAGTAGAGAATTAAAGAGAACTTGCTCAAAACTTAACTATATTCTCTCAAACCAATCTCAAATGAAAGTTAAGATAGACTACATAAAATTAGAATAAATTTTAGAGCAATTTCATGTTGTATGGAACCGTACAGAAGAACAAAAGTTCAAAAACCAGTGTAATTTTGTAGGAAAACATTGTTCTTTTGATTGGAATTCTTCAAGATATCAACTATCACACTTGTTCGAGCCTTGGAGGGGCTCTTTATAACATTTAAATTTTATTTTTCAACTTCCCAATTGATCTAACTGATCTTTAGAATTCTAACTCTTCAAATTCCTCAAAAATTGTATTTTTGTTAATTTTGCACTTGACAACTTTTTGCAATTTTTTGTAATTTTTGCATGTTTGACACCAAGTCACTAAACACCCCCAATTACATATTAAATAGTATTTGAGACCTTATTTAGCATAAATAAAAATTTAACAACCCCTAGACTCCACTACTAACACCTTGTTACACTTTCACTAGATCAAATATTGCACTAAGGGTGTAGGCACTCCTACACTAGGCGTACCTTGTTTCTTGAGGCAATGTAGAGGCAAGTTACTGTATTTCCTTTTAGTTGGTTTGTATGATATGGAAATTTTTCATATATGTTTGAGTGGTAGAGTTAGATTCCATTTGTCACATTAATTTTCATGCATACTCATGAATAAAACATCCTTATTTTTCCATTCCTTGATTTGCACTATGGGTGTTTACTTCCATGAACTTGATGAGTGCAGTCAAAATAATGAGGTTAAGGGTTATTTCAAAGAGTAGAAACCATGAAAATGATAGTCATCAAACCTACCAATGATTTTTTTGACCTTCATGAGTGATAGTATGCAATCACAATGACAAGGAATGTACATGATGTTGTTAAAGGTTTAATGCATGACAAGCTTGGTCACATTATGATGGTTTAAAATCTTGGTCACAACTAATTTAAAGAATTTTGAGGGATAGTACTAAGCACATAGTTGAAAATAGTTATCAAGCTTTTAGATTTCAAATCACATCATTGAATAGTCATTAGCATAATAATGATATTATGTTGAAGTCACATGATGAAGATAGCAATCAAGAGTGACACCAAGAGCAAGATAAGGGATTGTGATAAATGTTCTTAGGATTATGATAAGTTTTTGA
>VDFB02276499.1:0-77357 GCA_007258455.2 Sequoia sempervirens
AGAAGCACGCCAACAGCAAGAACTCCGCGACAAAAACAAGTCAGCGGCCATTCCCACTTATTCGCGAAGAGGTCCAAGGATCAAGTTCACTGCTGGTAAGAAAGATACCCAGGCTGTCCAAGAGGCAGAAATCACGGAATCTCGTCCATCTCGCTCTAAGGGTAAAAAGCTCGCTCAGGAGGAGATAGATTCCGATGAAGAAGGAACTTCAAGCGACCAATCTGCTGAAGATGAAGATTCAGCAAAAGCAGACTCCGATGCCGAAGAGGTTTCTAAAAGCGGGCAAGAGTCTGATGAAGATTCTGAAGAAGGATCTGAAGGTGACTTTGAAGGTGAACCAGAATCGGAGAGACAAGAGGGCGATCAACAAGAACCCGGGCATGATCAAGAAATAACTACTTCTCCTCCTGAGAATGTAGTTGAAGAAATTCCCAGAACATCATCGCCCGTGACTTCAAATGTTCCTCATACCCCTCTAGATTCAAGAACTCCTCCACCTCCTGTTCCCTCGTCACCTATTCCTACCACATGCATTCTCCCCCGCAGCCTAAGATATCCCTATCCTCGCAAAGATCAACCCGTACTTTGATACTCTTCAAAGGACAAGCATCCATACTCAAGATATACCGGCTGCTTCCACCATCGCCCATTCCAGTTTGTTCTAACGTATGATATCACTTCTGAAAACGAATTCAATCGTTTTATGAATGAGTCAATGCGTGATCAGCTCAATGTGTCAACTACAGGAGCAATGATGACAAATACTTCTCCAATTGTCATGATACCAATGGTGAGTTCAGATGTGACAATAACTTCAGAAGTGGTAATGGCGACCGAATTGACAGTAAATCCAGAAGTTCACACTTCTTTTCTTCCTCCTTGGCTAATATCTCAAGCGTCGGCCGCCAGCAAATGATTTCTCCAGAGGAGCTCGAATTAAGAGATAGTTCTTCCAAAAGCCAAAGGGGAAGAAAAAGGCAAAGTGTACTAAGGCTGAACGCGATAGTCCGCCACAAGTATGCTGAAATTGGCATACCAATCGAATCAAGAAGGTGATGTCAATATGGAGAACTACACAGTAACAAAGGTCCAGCTTGGCAAGGTTACCAACTAAAGTGCAAAAGCCGATGCGCAAGTCACTTTGGATATCTTGGCAGGAAGGCTGGATAAAGTTGAGCAAGCTCGTAACATGTACAAACAGAGGGCAGAGCATTATGCCACTGTTGTAAAGAGACTTGCCGGTTCTCCAATTAATGCACAACCGCTGACAGTGGTAAATATTGAAGACCCAGCTGTCAAGAAAGCTGAGAAATTCGCCTCCAAAGGCAGGGTGTTATATGATTTTGTTGAAAAGATCATCGAACATGGATCTCAGATAATTTTGGCTGTGATCATGAACATGGATCTGAGATAATTTTGGTACATGGATAGAGAAAACCACCATGTTGGCCAAGCTCTACGAGCTTGATAAAGAGCGTACTTTCGGGGCGAGACATGGAAAAGTGCTTGTTGTCATGGTCGAATGAAGCGGTAAAGCTTCGGCAAATTGGTGGAGGTTGGGGTAATTCCTAACAAAGAAAAGTTTGTAGAGGTAAGAGAATCACTGAAACACAGAATTCAAGTGGTTCAATCTCTCATAGAAGATCTTCACCAAATACAGGAAGATGTCGACGGGCATCGCAACATTCTTGACAAAAGTATTAGAGAGTTGCCTGGTCAACTTCTTGAGGAAAATCGTATCTTCCTGCCGGCCACAGAAATATCCCTGATCTTCAAGGAAGCCATCATGAATTTGATTGACAGTTCAGACTTCTCAGAAGCTTCGCTGAACATCATTTGTGATACAAGGCTTACATTGGACAACCTGAAGACGCATCTTGACAGGTGCAAGAAGGTTCACTCATCTGCCATGAGATCGATCACGAGAATTCACACCATTGTGGATTACACCGTTGGTCTAGATGAGAAGTTCGTGCAGGAGACTAGGAGGAAATTTGAAGACTTCTGCGCCCAATGCAAAGAAACGTGAAGCAGCCCCCTATTCTCCAGTGTTAGACATTTCCGGTGCATCCCATTATGCATCTTGTAAATATTTCTCGACATTTTCGAATGTCATTTTGTAAATTGTAATTACACCAAGTCCAAAGATGTAACATTTTCAAAATAAATTACACTTTGACTTTGGTCAAAGTTAGGTGAGATCTCCTAAAATCGCTCACCTAACTTTCCCTGATTTTCTCAATCTCTTTCCTTCTTTTGCTCATCCCTCTTTCTATATAATGTGAGGGATTTTCATTGTAAATTATCCTTTAGTGTTTTGCAACGAAGTGCTGCCCTTTTTGAAAAAATTTGTGAAACTTTGCGTTCATGCTTTGTGAATGAGATTCGATTAATAAAGAAAAGGATTGCAAGCCAAACTTTGCGTTGGATTCGATACTTTTGTGAGTTGATCTTATTTGGTAGTGATTAGTTTGAAGAATCTGAAGGACTCTAAGTAGTTTATGTAAACTTTGTGTTACATTTATTATTTAGATTGCATTTGTATTTTCTGTTTATCATTGGTTGAATGATCTACAAGACTTTGTGCTTGTAATCATTCATGCTCTTGCATGTTCTGGTTGAGTGATCTACAAGATTTTGTGCTTGTAATTATTCATACTCTTGGATACTTTTGTCGAAGGATCTACAAGACTTTGTGCTTGTAATCGTTCGTGCTATTGATACTTTTGTTGGATGATCTACAAGACTTTGTGCTTGTAATCGTTCATGCTGTTCGAAGAATCGTTGCGTCTAAGAAGACTTTGTGCTTCTAACGTAGCAAACGGTACGTCCATGCAGATCCAACATTGATAAAGCTACGGAGCGACTTTGTGCCTTCGTGAGCTTTCCCTTTTTAATTTATTTGTTTGTTATTTAATTACTTCTGGTATCTCTACGCTTCGCTTTGACGAGATAGAGATATTGGTATTACTGCTAGTTGTTCGTTTCAAGTTATCAAGAATTCCGAACTTTCAACGGTGAAGCATTGTAAACATCTTCTCTGAAAAAAGAGAGAAGTATGAATGTAACACACCCCCCCCACTCCGTAGTTTTCGTGTACATTTTGTAATTATTTGTTTGATTTACTATCGCTTCTGTTAGCAGTAAGAAGGGCGCCTCCCCTTTCCGAGAGGAGAGATTCACATCTCACATAGCTATGGCTGAAGTCCAAGTTGTGTAATCTATCGAAAAGCTGATTACATAATTTTCACCCAACAAAAAGAAGGGCGCCTTTCTTTTGGAAAGGCTCTTTTTCTCTTAGAACTTCGCCGTTAACTGTGGTTTCCTGATATTTCCTCAACTGCCTCTTTTTGCTTCGTTAGCAGCTGCTTGTGATCTATTCCTCAGATGATTTATCTATTTGTTTCGTTGTCGTACCAGCAAGCAGAAGTCGAGGATGACTGCTTTGGATGATCCATCAGACTGCATTTGACCTTAAAAGATCATGGGCGCCCCTGCTTGAAAAAGGCTCTTTTCAGCATTGTGAACTGGCTCTCCTTCGTAACGTTTCTAGAGTTAGTCAAATTTTGACCTTTTTCAATTTCAGGAATCTCCTTCATGAAACAACATCGTTTTAGACCTTTTCCGCCATGGTTGCGTCGTTGAAGCTTTTGAAGCTTAGCTTTCAGCACCTGGTACTGGCCAATCTGCCATTAATGGCTATGGAGCTTCTAACTTTATTCCTAAAAAATAGAAATAGACCCACTAGAGTAAAACATGTCTTTTGATGATTCTGACTTGACCAATGTGATCGTGAAGCCTTTTAATCCTATCAAAATCATTTTCAATCATTTACGGGAAGGTCCTATTTTCAGGGGTTTCCCTGAAAATAGGGGCATAAAACCCTAATTTTCAAATTTTCAGAATTTTGCACATGTGTTCCTTGACAGAAACCCACCAAGATTCTATGATTGGTTTGACCTAAAACAGACTTTACATGGCATTTTAACAAGTTTTAGCTCAATTTATACAGAATGCCAAAAATTTATTTTGGGTACAACAATTCTCAACATTTTTATCCCACAATTCTTCTATCTCCTTATTGATCCTCTAATTTGCCCAATTTTCAAAGAACAATAATCCAATGTCTAGTCAAGCAGTTCCTTGCTAATCCTTCCCTTGAACTTCCATTTCAAATGTAAGAAAGAAAATAGACTTCCTTCAATAATTCATCAAATGATTCTCAGTATTTATATCCCACCATTTTTTGATCTGCTCCTCAGTGAACTTCTTGTCCTGATATGATCAATCCATTTTCAAAGAAAGAAAGCCCAATGTTTAGTTAAGCAGATTATTGTCATTCCTTCAAACTTCCATTTCAAACAACACAAAGAAAATAATTATATTAATGTTGCAAATGACCAAGGTCGATCACTTGAACTCAAAAGTACCACAAGTTATTATAGAAAATCAGGACTCTGAAGAAGAAAGAATGAAATAACTTATATCAATATCCAGAAAGAACAAATATAATTCAATGGGACTCACAAAATACAATCAGGACTAAGAGAAGTCTTAACAATTAAAACAAAAACAAAAAAAAGGATCTAATAACTCTGTAAATCTGGGTCTAGGAAGCAAAAGAATCTAATAATCTGCTTAACTAAACATTTATTAATAGTTGTAGTTAAGCAGATTATTGTCATTCATTAATAGTTTTAGCACGCTACAATAATGGGTTTAAGTCTTAGACAATTCAGTATATACAGAGCCACATTATATAAAATAATAAAACAATCAAGTGGAAGGAAGGTCTCTTGCTAAAAAGAGAGCCACCAATAGTGCCCAGAGAGGAGAGCTGCTTCAGAACAAGGTTGTATTAAGTATTAAAGTTGGATGCAGACAAGGGACCAACAAAATTATCAATCACCATTAAAGACTCAATATAGCATCTGATGATATCCATAAGAGATTGACCTTAGGTTTAATGCAATTAGGCCTGACTGAACAAAACGGACTATGCTGCAATGAGACATCAATTAAATTTAATTTAAAAGTTTTAAAAAAGAACAAAATGCAGTCGAAAACATTATGAGATTTTTTTGTTTAGTCTAAAGGAATAGAATCAAAAAGATTATGAGAATGAACAATAAAAACAGAATGGAATGTTTAAAATTATTTTTCAATCTAGGAATTCAATGAGTGCAACATATGTCAGTTTATGCTATTTCTTGTAAGCCAAATATTTTCATCACTTGGTTGACATTAGAAGGTCCAAGTATAACAAGTTGGAAGTAAAAGACTTTAATGACTCACAAGTGATAATTGTTTGCAAAGAAGTTGCGTTGCAGATATTCTTAAGTTTTAAAGTCTGATGATTTTGGTACTTCTAGTGAATGTTTCTGAGTTAGAAAAGCAAATTCTCTCCCTCCTTGTCTTCTCTCTGTGTCTGTGGTTTATTTCTAGATTTCCAACTAGGCTGGAGATATCTTAGGAAATCATTTCAAATTTGATGCATTCCACACTCCCTCACCATGCCCTGTTCCCCCACCTCCTTCCTCCCTTGTGTCTAGTTTATTTCCAGATTGTATCTACTTTAAAGATCTATGCCACATCATCGATAGAAACTAAATTTGCCAAGAGACAAGGATGCCAAAATTCCAGGCACTGGTTATAGTATTTAGAGAAGCCCCCCATCCACAAAAAAAAAAAAGAAATTATTTTAATTTCTAAAACAACTAAAATGCATCAAATTCTGATTTCTTATGACTCAAATATTGAATAATTTAGCACACGACATGAGATGCTCAAACAAGCAGAAATAATATTCATCATAAATCTAAAAGCTAAGTTGCTGGTTCAGGTTCAAATATTCCATTACAACAAAACATTTTTTGGGGTTGGGTTTGTTTTGGTTATGTCCATACAAAAAGCATATTAAAATCATAAATACATAAATATATGCAGCCTAAAAACAGGAATAAGTTCAGAGTACCAAATAACATGCACATAATAAACAAAACTACCATTAATTTTAAAAATACTACTTTGATGTCAATTTATCAAACTCAAATGCCATGATAGATATTCATTGTTGAATATTTTAAAATCAGCAAGAATGAAAGTTCAGCAAGTGTATTTTGGTTTGTATGTTTTGTTTCAAAATGAGATAAATCCTAAAATGTTTGTTTTTTATGTTTCAAAGTGTTTTTAGGTCAATTTGGGGGCTTAGGGTCGCTTTTTTAAGTTGACCAGTCAATGAAGGTCAAATAAGTAAAAAAGTAAATTAAAAAGTAAAAAAATTACATTTTGGTACCCAGGTTTTCTCCTTGGTCCTCCCAAGCACACCCAGGTACACTCCATGTCAAACCTGGGTCTGCTTGGCAGGACACTGTCAGAATCCACGGGGAACCCAAACCACGACCTGATCCAGGTGTGTACCAGATCCAGATCCAATTCATTTTCTGAGTAAAGTGGTAAGATAGCTTTAAAATGCATAAACAGGAGTGTTGAGAGTACAGGAGTTTCAATATGTTTTTTGTTTATTTTTTGTTGTTTATTATTATTTGTAATTTATTTTTTATCTATTTGGGTGGGACACGTATACTTTTCTTGGAAATACCCTTACGAGATGTGGAAATCTCCAAGACTTCAGAAAAATCTTTGTGCATCTCACGTCTCCAAGATGTGTTCCACATACCAGAAGATGCATCTCCTGTTTCCCATCATGTTAAAAACCCTATTCAACATATCTTTTATAACAAAGTCCATTACTCATCTTGGAAACCTTGATGGTACAATCACCTAAAAACTGTTATATTAAAACTCTATTTAGCATATCTTTAGTCACAAGCTCCCTTACTCTTTCTTGTCAGAAACTTAGATCAATAGAAGATCAATAGAATTCACCTAAAAAATATTAGTGCTATCAAAATAAAAGACAAGCATTAGAACAATTCACAACCCATACAAACATGTCATGTACTAAATATTGCAGCATCTCCATTATTTTTTGAGGATGCGATAGTTTCTTGCTGACAACACAAGAAAGCTTTCCCAACTACCAACAAAATAATATAATATTCATAAGACAGACTAAAAATGTTATAAGATGTGAAACCCAACACTGTCCAAGAAAAAAATTAATCTGAAAGACCTAAATAGTAAATATCATCACCAATTATGAAATAGTCACAACACGGTCTTTTAATTAGCATTACCTAGAATCTGGACACATTGCAGCAAATTTCTCAAGAAAACCAACTGCATCCTCTATGCTTAGTTTGAACAACTGCAAACAGAAAAAAATGCATATGGTTGGGATTCAATAAACATTAGAGTTAATCAGCACAAATTTCTGTTCCATGGACATTATATGAGATGCTATTCCCTGATTATACTTTTTTAAAAATTGATGCATACGTTGCAAATATATAGACAAAAATAGATCCTCCATTCTTTTTCCATATGTATTGAATATTGGGATTTAGAAGTTGATCAACCTGATCAATTTGCAAACAAACTGACACATATAGATAGGTGGTTGTAGTCTAATTCTAAAAGATCTCTACAGATTATCAGTTTCAGAGTATCAAATTTCATAACAGTGCTGAACGTCCAAAGTTAGTTAAAAGACCTAGACTTCAGATGATGCTGACAGCTGTATGTTAAGAACAAAATCCAGGAATTTTTACATGCAGAGAAATGATAACTACAGTTCAGTAGAAATTAAAATATAAAGTTCTTCCCAATTCAACTTTATTTGTCCCATTCGAATGCCACATATACAGGTGTCTATAAGGCATTTGATGATGGTATTGTAGTCTTCAATATGGATTAAGAAACTACCTGTCGTAAAGGTTATTGATCCAAATTCAACTTTCATCCCTTCATTTTTGTATGATAACCTACTAATAAATGGCATTCTTAATTTTAATTATGTTCATGACAGACAATCATAGTCCTAGCTGTTCTTATCTCATAGGCAATAAATTAAATACCAATTCCATTCTTGTATCCAAGTGATAGAGACTTCATCAATTTGTAATAAAATATAAATCTAAAAATAGGAGGTTCTGATCTGTCTGATGCTCAGATTTTAATTCAGACCCACATGATCTTCCAATGACTGAATCAACATGTTTTTGGATTGAATTTGTGACTATTAAAAGGGAGGTGTGTAATTTTTCAATCACTGGAAAAAGTCAAATCAGGTATGTAATTACCAAAACCAACATAAAAATACATTGGGATTTGTGATTTTGGTGGCTTTGAATTTCTCTCAATTGCCATTTTTGAATTTCAAACCAAGATTTTATAGAAACTTCCTTACGTAATATTTTCAAATGGTATTAATTGTAGTTGTGTGCACAGGTTGTCATCAGACATTAATGCCAGGGGACTTTATGTTCAAATTGTGGATTTTCAGGGTATGCCATCAGATGATCAATCTATAATGTTTTTAAATTTTGTTCTATTGATGGTAAAAGGAAGATAGATGAATTGATCCAAGTAATTGTATCGAACAACCAATGAAATCAGGCACTAACATACTTCCAAGGAATCCACCCACATTGAATTCTGAGATATACTCAGTTGCTCAATGTAGATAAGAAGTCTTTCAGTGACCTCCACTATTTCTTTAAGAACTACAAGGAAGAAAATCCAAATGAATCTCATACGATCGAGTGGAGGTTGTAATTTTCCAATAACGTTAGGGATTCCTATTTGCACAAAGAAGCAGGAAAATTCAAAATCCTTCCCTGCCATAATTTGCTTGCTGATATATTTGACCATTGCACTGTTGCTGACAAGTATATCAAGAATTTGACTGGTGACGGTATCATCATGGTTACCTGGATGGACTTTCGACAAATACTGAGATTGCCAAAGCCTACTTACAAGTATGATGTTATGGCATACGGCTAAGTAGATAACAGAGATTCTTTTAAGGTCTTGTCCAATAGGATTGATGAGGACCTAGCAAAAAGATTTGATGTCGCAAAGCATATAATGATGAGCTTTCCTTTGGTGATTATGAAAACCATGATCCTAATGTGCAAGTTATTTGGGAACAAGGATTCAAACCACTTGGATCCTACCTAGGTCCCTCTATTGGCCATATTTTTGTATAGGGTAAATTGATAGCTTCTTGTCTTCAATGGCAACTCAAGGTAATGCAACAAGGTGACAATTTTTACATGGCCTCATATCTCATCAATGCCATTTACACATAAATGAGGTTTTGTCCTCCTTTTCTTAACATATCAACATGTGCATGGTATTCCCATTCCCAAAATTCCCTAGGCAGTAATAGATGACATCAAGGGATTTTCTGGATAGTGGATTTATGATCATAGGAGCCCTTGAGTCACCACACAAGCTCTCACGGTATTATGATCTAGAGTGTTGGGATAGGTAATTTTTTAGTCTAAGTCCAATGTAAAGTATACCTACATTCACAAAGAGAGTGCAAATGACAAGTTTGACCTGTTTGTAGTATATGACCAAGAGCTGATAGATAGATTGGAGGAACCCAAGAGACATGGCATTTTGCCTCCTCAAATGAGGCCTGGGTATAGCCCTCTAAGCCTGCCAAACTTTCCTAAGAAGCAAGCTTGGGAATTAATCCTTCTTTGATTGATCAAAACACATTCGTCCGGGCTTTGCAAGATCTTCAGGCACACAAAGAAAAATAAACTACCAGTAAAGCCTAACAATAGAACAAAGAAGCAAATCCATTGTTTAATTGCACAATTGTACAATCTTTTTTAAAACTACAAATTGCATGATTTGATTTAGGGATATGGGAATGAAGGAGCATTATGAAGATTTAGTATATCTCAATTACAATAAAGATAGTTTGTATCAAAGTTTTCCTAACATTTTTAAATGCTCTCCTATACAAAGTTATCCCCTTCCTCTCCTAGACCTCAATATCTATATGTATATAACTATGCTCTCTAGGATACATCCCTTGCGAGTGTTGCAAGGGCTATGAATCAAGTAACCCATTTAATACCCTTCTAAACTCAAACAATATGCAAAAGGCCCATTTAATCCAAAAAAAACTCTACAATTTGATACACACATAAACAAAGACACGAAAAAAAAAATGAGTAGAGTGTGGTTGTCATTTGTGGAAGAAAGACTATAGAGGCAGCTAGACAAATGTTTATTCTCATCTTTTATGCATAAGTGGACTAGGGGTAAAAAGGTTGTGAAGAAAAACCCAAGTTGAGAAGCCCAAGGTGACTAGGTTGCACATGGAGGGAAGGCAAGAAATAAAGGAATTCCAATGAAAATTATGCAGCCCAATATGTCATTGCCTACCCAAAATATAGATGTTAGAAGTCAAAGGAGAGAAGGTTCTACTTCTACTATGAGAAGGAAAAAAACTATTGCAAAGTTGTTTAATATACAATCATGAGAGGTGGCCAAGTCTTCCATTGCTAAATTTTTCTATGCCCATGCTATACCATTTCATGTGGCACATTCTCCCTATTTCAAACAAATGTCCAAATATGTAATCATTGTTGGTCCCTCATTTGTCCCTTTGGAGAGCATAAACAATGCACCATCCTCCTCGATAGAAAATATTTTAAAGTGAGTGTATTGAAGGAAGAAATGAGACAAACTTGGACAAGGGATAGTTGCTCTACCATCATAGATGGGTGGAAAATACCAAATGTCGACCACTCATCAATGTCACTATCACATGTTCAACTGGCTCTTATTTTCTTAAAACTATTGATTGATCAAAGAAGAAGGATGCAAACTTTCAAATTCAAAATTTGGAGGATTCCATAAAAGAGATTGGGGCCTCTAATGTAGTACACATGGTGACTAATTCAGCCCGTGTATTAAGTTAGCTAGCTTGATGGTGGGGGGTGCTTACAAGAGCATTTTCTATACCCTATGTTGAGTTTATACATTGAACAATGCATTAAAAGACATTGAAAGATACATTAGGTTAAGGGAGTGGTAGTAGAAACTAGAGACATTAGATGTTCATTTACAACCATCACACCTCACTTACTTAGTTTAGGAAATTTCCAAGAAAAGAATTCCTCAAGCCCATGGATTCAAGATATGCTAGCTCCTTCATTTTGTTAGAGACGATATTTGAGGTAAAAGAGCCTCTACAATTAATAGCAATTAATTCAAAGTGGGGTAGATGGCCAAAGGCAAGCACAACTTAAGAAAAGAATGTGAAACAAAAGATTCTTGACATTGATTGGTGGTCCATATTGAGGTAAGAAATTGCAGATTTTGTTATTAAACTTTTAAAAGTTAATTTATTAATGTTTCTAATTCATAAATTATTTACATTCTTTGTAATAGCATTCACTTTATTATTTGAGAGACTTTTTTAAAATTTTATTTTTTATAACTTGATTGCACTTGCCAATATGTTTGCTCCTTCACTGCACCTGTTGTGCAAATCATAAGATATATTGATATAGACTCTCCTAGCCTTTCAATAATTTTCATGGTGCTTTTCTTGCTCATTGTACCACGAATAATTTTCATGGTGCTTTTCTTGTTGATTGTTTTTAGCCTTTGTATTTATGTTGTGTATTATTCCTAGTCAGATTTCGGTTAGTCATTCCATATTAGAAATTTTCCCTTATTTTTTAACAATTTGCAAATAGAAATGAGAGGGATACGTTGGAGGGGAAGAGCGAAAAAATCTAAGTAAACTGCCATATTCTGATAGAAATGAAGATGAAACACAATATTTACAAGCACTAAGCTTTTGGGAAAAATTGACAACATTGAAATCAAGATTTCCATTACCTTTTCAAGTGTCCTTCCTTTTGGATGAGAATGGTAATGACAAAGGAGAGAAAGCAAAAACACACAATTATCAAGGAGATTTCTCTTTATGTTTCACACTACTTCATTGTGTGTTGTTTTAATTCAAACCCTTTCATTATAACGTGATGGCTAATAGCTATCCATTGTTTTTCCCAATGGCATTGGAGGAATTTTGCATTTTAAGTTAATGTCGCTTTCCAACCTATTTTCAAAAAGCCCTCTCGAGGATTTTACTTTTGAAGTATAATGCATGTGACAAAGACATTAACTATCTTTTGTCTCACGAGTGTTTATTTTTTATTTTCAATTTTCATTTTTTTCTTTGCAAATTAAAACTATATTTGTGTGTAATTTTTATTTTGAAAATTGACCCTTTTTTCCTTGCCAAACTACACATCTTTCTTCAAATGCCAAACAAAATTTGCCAAATTTCCTTGTCAAAATTATTGTATGGGGGAATGTACATGCATTCCAAGCTCTTTGGATTGAATTTACACCTTTGAAGTTTGGAAAGTTGCACATCTTCAAGAAGTTTTATTAATATTTCTTGCGAAGCAAGTCAAACAAAAATAGAGAAGAAAATAAATTAAAAGAATGATGGTATTAAATATATGTGGACCAATTGTTGATGTGGCAATAAGGTTTGTATTAAATGTATGTGGACCAATTGTTGATGTGCTTCATATGGTTGATAGTGACACCCCTTGTCTTGGCACACTTTATGAAAGCATAGATCGTTGTAAGGAAGCTATTCAAAAAGCATTAAAGAATGTGGAAGTAGACTACATGGAGATATGAGATATAGTTTATTCCAAATGGAAAATAGTGCATACACCTTTATTTGGAGCCTAAGCTATTTCAAATTGATAGAAAAATGGATTGTGAAGTTATGGCAGGGTTTCTAGAAGCCACTGAGAAGTTTTAACCAAATGCAATAGTTGCAAGTCTAATCAAAGACCAATGTTGAAAATGCAAAGCAACGGAAGAGATGTTTGGAATGTCAACAACCAAATATGGCATGGCACAAGTTGACATACTTGGATATAGATGTACATGACCTATGGAGCACAAACTCCTAAACTACAACACTTTGCTATTCGAGTATTGAATCAAGGAGCAAGTTCATCAACTTGTACAAGGAAATAGAGTTGCTTTGATTGTTGGTGTAAATAGGTGTTTTACCTATCTAGCTGTCTAATAGGTTCTATTTACATGTTAAGTCCACTTAGGTCCTAGATGTGTTTTCTAGAAGTCTTAGTTGTCTAGATAAGACCTTATCATATCTTATCTAGTTGGATTTTATTTAATGCTTGTGTCCTAGGTCATTTAATAACATTGAGGTAGTTGTCTCATTATACAAGATTAAGACACATGGCAAGATCTTGTCTAATCCTATTTCACATTCTTGCCTTTATAAGAAAGGCATCATATGTACATTTTAATTCAATTCAATCCAATATCACTACAATCTTGAGTATTGCATATGGGCCATTATCTAGCATCCATTATTGCAAATTCATGTTCTTGTTTTTTCCCTCTTGTAGAAGGTTGTTTTTGGTTTTTGCAAATGATCCTAGAGAATTGAGTCTTTGAGTGACTCTAACATTGACCACATTCATTCCAAAAAGAAGTTGTTATCAATAAGTCGGGAGATCTTGTCTACATTCACAGCAATTTAAAATTATTTATGAATAAATCAGCAAAAGACTCCACATCTTCACAATAACAACAAATTCCAAAAGACATAGCAGTGCCAATTGCAAATGAGCCTGACTTTTCTGATGATGAATTGAGTAGTGCATCTATTGATGATGATGCTACATCATCTCAACCAAGTGCTCTTGATGACTTAGAGTTTTTTTTAAGTTCTAGAGTCTTGACTCTTGATTGTCATTTTCCGACAAAAAAAACCTTCACAATCATGATTTCATATGTTTCTTATGATTTAACTTTAATAAGTTTATGGTTTATAAATGTGTCATCTTTTTATAAATATTTCAAATCTATTTAGCAATGTTAAGCTATTTTGATAATTTTGTGGATATATTACTAATATTTTTTTAAATCAAATTTATATAAGGCAGATTTCATCACAAATTTTTTTCCGAATTTTTTTCCCTTGCCGAACTTCATCCAAATTTTATTGTTGCAACATGAACTCGAACCTTGTGAAATAGACTAAAAGTAAAATAATCAAGGATGGATCATAAAATGCAAAATATTTAAGTAGTTAGTAAATAATCTCATTAAAAAGTCATTACAATGAGCATCTAACATCATCATGCGCTCACAATTCCATCAATAATCATGACAATCACCATCTTTGAGAGAAAACAAATCTCATAATGTCTAATCATATGATGTATCTGATCCATAGAGAGTCATAAAATGACATAAGCCCTCAAATTACTATGACCCAAGTGGTTCACGAAAATAAATGTGTCCAATAATATAAAAAAATAGCAATAAATGAGTCCAATCATTAAAAAACAATAATAGCAATAAAAGTCCAATGAGTCTAAATTGGCCTAAAGGACCTTAGTGGATTTTCCAATGTACTTTAAATTACATCTGTCTGTTCGAATAGTATGCAAACACCATTTAGGAAAGTTACATGTTTCCATCAATGGCATTTGACAACTATTTCTTATTTCTGAAAGGGTTCGATAAACAATGCGAAGGAAAGCAGAACAATGTGAATTAAATAAAAAAGAATTGAAAAATCTCACCCTTTCCATTTTTGCCATCTCAACTAGATAGGAAGAAGGCGAAACCTGCAATTACCTCATCAGAGTTCAGAACAAAACCAAGGCAAAAAAGTTAATTAGTTTCATAAATATTTATCTACTGTCCATTTAAGTGTCAAGAAATAGAGAAAATAATAGTACACCTTGCACTGGGACAAACCACAATTCAACTTATAAAATACTCTGCTGCAACGTTGTATGAAGTTGAACTATGTGATAGTAATTGTAGTAAGTAGACAAGTAGTATACAAAGCCAAATGATAATTACAACAAAGAAAACCATATAATAAACCTGTCCTTGACCTATTCTGACCACAGTAGTACTGTTGAAACATTCTACAAAATCAAGGACAAAAAAATTCATAAAATACATTTCTAAATCTTGGTAGAAAATTACCAAAATTAAAATAGATTTCTTTTACAACATACATGTTAAAAATATTATAGATAATATGTATATATCCAAACTCTACATTATAATTCCCTCATTCGTGGGGCTTTAGGAGTTCAAATCCATCCTGTTGACAGATCTTCTGTCAAATGGATCCCTCCATCTGATGGCTCCTTAAAACTAAACTTTGACAGTGTGTCCAAAGACAACCCCAGTTAGTGTGTATTGCAAGGTAAATTAATTCGGGCAGCCTCCAAGACTAAATTGGGGAACAAACAATGAGGCTGAGGCTAAAGCCTTGATCTCGGGTTTAACTGTGGCAATGCAATGCAGACTATCGAATATTATTAATTTATTATTGGAGGAGATTCAATTATTATAATTAATGCCTCTCAAAGGAAAGAACACAAAATTGAAGGCTGGAGAATATTCTACTCGAGGCATGGTCTTTGTTGGACTCATTTGCATCTTATGGATGCCACCATTGTTTTTACAAAGCTAACTTAGTGATTGATCAGCTTGACAAATTTGCCATTGACAAGCCCATGAATATGATTATTTCAGATGATCCTGACTCATGGCATGATTCAGAAGTAGTTTGGAATAACTAAGGTGAGTACTTTATAATCTCCCCATACTTAATTATTATTTGAATTCATGACTACATGATATTTAGCATGTTTGAGGACACCCTGAACATATTGTTTTGATTGAGGCAGTGAAACTGTGGCTATATTGGTTGGATTCTTGTTGATTGATTTGACACTTTGGGCTTGGCATTATTCCATCCTTTATGATTTCAATGCCTTTCTCTGTGATTGACTCTCATGGTGGGTGTCAAGCTTCACACCCATAGACAGAAACTGGCCTTATCTGGAAATATCATGACAATTCCACAATATATTTTGGCATCCCTACACAGTGATAGTTGATATGTATTAATGATAAATGAAAACCTGTTAGTGACTACAATTCAAAGGGTAAAATGTTCTACAATATCTACATATTCGTATTTATTCTTACCATAATAAATGAGCATGTGGGTATAACTAATTTGGATTTTTGAACTTCTTAGTTCTTTCTTTGATTGAGCCATATGTTTTAACATGACTTAAATGATATGGTGTTTGAGATTAGCTATGTAGAAGCATAAGGTTTTACTTTCTTGGATTTCTAAAAACTAATTATACTCCTAGGCCATGAGTAGAGATTTATTCCTATCGCATATTGAAGAGAATTAACTTTTTTTCTCATCCTCCAATGAGAGGCAAAAAAGCATACTATAAATATTGGTCAAACATAATTGTCCTGAAACAGAAAATGAATATAAAACATCCAAAATACAGTTCAAATGGACACAATCTTACATGCATATTTCATTGCAATATTATTTGAAAACCTTTGTAGCTTTTCAAAAATAATTTAAAAAATAAACATATATGAAGAATTTACAAAATCTGGAAGTTCAAGTTACATATTTCCCTCATTCAAAACACAATAACATGTTCTTACCAATCCTATCTGTGATGCTCTAGTAGCAAGAATCAGATCCCCATGTGAATGTTCTGATTGTACAACATTTATTACCTTCGCCATTGAGTAACCAACCTGCATTATTACAAATGAATTAGTTATACATAAAGGGTACAAAATTAGAAATTTTGCTATTAAATGTGGTTGTCACTAGCTAGATATGGCATTTGTCATTAGCACTTTCACTTAAAGACACAAATAGAATACATTTGGCATTCATTTAATTTGACACATGCCTAGTTCCCAAAAAAGGCATAACATTATCAACAATCAAGCTTAATGAAAACAAGTATACAAAAACTTCCTAGATTAATCTTGCAAGGATAGAGTTACAAGCTACCCAATCTACTCAAAATTTAAGCAGAGTGAGGAAATATAGAACAGCACTTAGAAATCAACAAGAATTGAAAAGAGAATAAGATGACAACAAATGAGAGATAACACAAATATAGCTTGATAAACCCTTTTAGGAAAAACAAGCCTCCAAATCACCCGACCATTGTATCATCAGTAACAATATATATTACATACTCCCTCAAACTTAGAGATCTAGATGATCAACACTCTCAACTTTGTAGGAATTCCAGTAGCTAAAAATGCAGAAGATACAATGCTATATCTCCTTTCCAAGCCTTCAATATGTAGGTCAGAAGATGAAAGAAACCACAAATGGTTTCCAAAACAGTGTACAAATGTATACATTCAGCTCATAGCTAATCCCAAAATAAAATGTAACTCCCATGAGCAATAATCGCACTCACATACCTCTTCTATATGGCTATTCTTAGCCAGTCAAAGATGTTCCACATAATCCACTTAAGTAATCCCCTAAATCAATAACTCTTACAATGTCATAACACTAATGACATGTAGTGGAGAGCATCAATAATGGAATCTTCAAGATTCCACCCAAGTGGGGCAATTATTACAATATTACAAATATTAAATAATTAATCTAGAACTTGCAAGGTGTACAACACAATTAGTCCTAATTATCTCCCAATAGTTGTATACATTGCAAGAATCATAAGGGGCTTAAACCAAGTGAACTAAAATCTAGGGGTTGATCCCCATAGCCATCCTACACCATTTGAACTTCTTTGTGCTCACAGGATTTGTCAAAGCATTTGCAACATTCACTGATATATCCACCTTCTCAACCCTAACCTACTTATCTTCCACCATGTCAAAAACAAAGTGATGATGCACATCAATGTGTTTCGTCCATAAAATAGAGACTCTCACTACTTGGGCAATGCTTGTTCTGGTGCAACTAATCACATACATTAGACTACCAACCACACCAACATAGGGGACATAGTTTATATCCTCTATCTCACATGTTTGCAATCTTCCATCATAAGCTACTGCAACACAAAGTTAACATACTTCCTCAGGCTGATCCAAATCTTTTTGTTCACTCTATTTCTCCTAATCTCTATCCCTAAGAAGAACTTGGTTTCCCCCAAGTCTTTTATATGAAACTAAACTAAAATTTGAGATTTCACGGCCATAATCATCTCTTTACTATTACAATAAAACATTTCATCAAGATACAAACAAATACAAAGAAATGATCACCATCTTGTCCAATGTAAAACAATGATTTGACTTAGCTATGACATACCCCAACTTCATCACTTATTCATACCACATCCTAGGGGACTATTTAAGACCATAAAGAGACTTTTTCAATTTACAAACGAAACCCTTCTAACTCTTTACCTCATAGTGCTCTAGTGTGTCATGTAGATCAACTCCAAGTCAAAAAGTAGTCTTCACATCCATTTGCTGTACCTCAAGATCACAAGCAATTGCAATAAATAACAAGAATCTAATAGATGAGAACTTTGCAACAAAAGAAAATATCTCACCAAAATCAATTCCCTCTACTTGGGAATAGTCCTTAGCGACTAACCTTTCATTGTACTTCTATAGTCTATCCTCTAAACTAAATTTCTTCTTTAAAACCCATTTGCAGCTAATTGATTTCCTATCTTCTGGAAGCTCAACCAATTCCAATGTGTTATTCTTCTCAAGTGCTGCCATCTCTCCATCCATGGCCACTTTCTAGGACTTACTATCTACAAACTCCTTTGCCTCCATAACTCTAAGCTCATCATCATTAATACACAAAACAAAAATGGATATAAAATCTGATGAACTATAATTATACCTTTCAGATGCTCTCCTTTGTAAGTGGACCTCCTCAAGATTTGGGATTGAGGTTCTTCTTCTTCTTCCTTTGAACTTTCAAAACTCTCTTCCTCATTGAGTCCTTGTTGAACCTTTGATCCATCCTTAGGTGCATGCTCCCCAATCTTTTTAGTGTAACATTGCACCCATTAATAAGTTTACTTAGGATATAGGAATATTTAATTATTCTCTCCTAGGTTGTTAATAATGATTTGTTCACCCCTTGACTGGAGGTACAAAAGTAAAACCATTGCCTCATCAATCCTTAATTGATGGTAGTTAGGTGCTACCTCTATTTTATCAAGGCCACCTCTGTTGTAGTTAGATTATGATAACTTACCTCTTGATTGGGAGGGATTGAGAATTCAACTCATGACTTCTTGGACATATTATCTCCTTGATTCATGTATCCAAGAGGCCTATATATTTTTGTACAATCATTTGTATCATATATTTTCCTTTCCTCAATATTAGAATAGCTATTATTTGCACTTGACATCATTTGTCTATATGCTTGGAACTTTTGCAACTTGTCACCCTCTCACTTAGATCTAGATTTGTGTGATTGGATTCTCATTGAATCCTACATGGTATCATAGCTTTGTTGGTGTCTAAAGCTTGCTCAAGTCCTCTGAGGATCAAGGGTTTCCAAATAGATTATGCCATCATGTGTAGAAGGCGTTGAAATGCATAAATCAACTATCAATTTGTCGATTATGGAGGAGGAAAAAAACCCTAGGCATCCAACCCAAGGGCATATGATCCATACCATTCACTATTCATCTCTACATAGGAGTTAATCCATTTACTGCACATGCATGGAGGTATAATTTATTTTTTGTTGTTTTTTCATTTTTTTCACATTGTTATTTATTTATTTTTTATTTATTTTTTGCAAGAGGATATAGTCTACAAGCAATAGACTTGACACCCATACCCTACGTTGTAATCTCAAGGCACTCAAATATATGCCACCAATTCTTTTGGGTTGATGGCCTTATATAACATTAAGTCCGCAGCCTATAAAAGTTGCAAACACCTTGTGGTAGGCCTATGTGGCCTTTAAAACATTCCAACCTCCTTTATTTCAAGAGCCTATGTGGCTTCTATGAGCCACAAGCCACTTTTCCTCGATATAGCAAACCCCTCAATAGCCTTAACCCCCACCAACAAGTCCTTCTACCTCTACACAAACCCCTTAGTCACGACCGACATGGCACTAGGTGAACTTTGGATATAGCTCCAAACTTGTTGCCCCCTTACTCCTAGATATTTTTATCAATTCCTCCAAATTTGACGAAGGACTCTACATCTGGAAGCTTCTCTAAATTTAACAAAAGTCTCTACATTTAATAGTGGTTTTAGCAAGAAGTAGGTGGCACTCTAGATTTGGCAGCTCCTCAGTGTTTAGCAAACCTAATTTTGGTTGTGGTTCTATTTGTCTCTTCAAGCACCTTGCACAGAAATAGGCATATCTTTTGCCCAAATCATTAGATTTTAGAACTCTTATAGGTATTGGAAAGCTCTCTCCAAATCCTACAGATTGATATACTTTTATCTAATTCTGATCAAAGTAACTGCAATTGCATTTTGAACCTCCCTATTGTATATGCATTGTAATCACGCTGAGATAAATTGCCAAAATTGTAATTGCTAGGGTGGTTTCTTGGTTGGGAATTTTTTTATTTTTTGGGGGGGTGAGGGGGGTGTTGTTCTTGTTCTTATGGTTCTGATTCCATTCCTGCTAATTTGTGTTCTATCTTTTCTTGCTTGATCATGGAGAATGTTTTTGTTCCACTACTCACACCTTACAACTATTCTGCATGGAAATCCCAAATGATCAAATTGATAAGAATTAAGTGGCCGTATAGGATAATTCAAGGACTTGATGGTGAACCAATTGGTGGTTAAACAGTTGTAATGAGGCCCATTGGCTACTTGTGCTTGGATGTCTCTCCAGAGTTGTTATTTCACATTGAGAACCTATATACACATATGGTTATGTGGGATACATTCCCAAAATTGTTTAGATAGATTGATGGGATTGAGTCACTTATTCACAAATAAACTAATAAGTCTAAATCATGTAATTTTGTCCTATATAGGACTTTACCACAAATTTTAAATCACCAAGAACACACTTGAAGGATTGTAAGATTAAAAAATTGGATATACAATTGATATTAAATGTGTTCTCTAAGTTAGGACTTGACTATTTAGTGTCCATGTCTACCTTCTATGCTAAAAAGAGTGCCTTGGGGAGTGAATTTAAAATGCCCTCTTTTGATGATTTTAAAGCTCCGGGGAGTAAAATTTGAAGCTCCCTCTACACACTTACACTCTTTGAGATCAAGAGTGGGCATGTCTGCAAATACTAAAACTTACTGAAACTAAAAAAATCAGTTGAAATTAAATCAGATCAGCAAGCTATCACAGAGGCAAATCAACACTCCAATCACTAGAACAACTAGGGCATCACACACTTCAGTCTTTCATAGGTCTTGAATACTTCAATCACTGAAGTCACTTGCTCATTACAACCACTGAAATAAATTAGTCACCTATCTCAAGTTAAAATCAGCTTTCAAATCATTGGAAGATCCTAGGCATCACACCCAGCAACCCATCACAGGTCCTTATGCCTCTCATATGCACAGATCAACTTCAATCACTAAAGCTTGGACATAACACCTGCCAAAACCCTCTGACAACTCTATCTCACAGACAGCAGCTCTTTCCATCCACAAACCTTGGAAAATTTCAGATTCTCTACTTTGATACAATGTTCAAATTCAGCACATGGTATGCAAATTCTACACTCTAGGGTTTAAATAAAATATGACTATCTTAACCTGAAGTGCCCTAACTTGCATACAAAAAAACTGAAAGTACAGAAAAAACAAACAATAAAGTTTGAAATCGAAATATGCTTATAGTCTGAAAGAATAATTCTTAGTACAAAAAATAGAGCCATCACAAGGTCATAAATAACACATGTACTCAGTGCTCCAGAATAGATCAAAGCAACCTTAAGTTTAGATTGTCTTTCATCACAAAAAAGCATTTCCAAAAATAAGTCACCCACCTAGAATAAATGTATAAAAAGCAATGCCTAAATAAAATACACAATCTGCCTAAAAAGAGCAGAAAACAAATTATGCAGAAAGTCAGTCTGCCCAACAAAAACTAAAATTAGTTCCTAACAACAGCAGCTTTGGCTTCTAATATTAGAATCAAGCATCAACAAAAAGAACTGTTCTGCACATTCACATTCTGCTGCTGCATTTGGATATTCATGTTCTGCTGCTGTGCCCAGCAACACCAAGCAACACAGCAAAAATCTCACATTCAGCACATGTTTAAAGTTAGACAAATCGATTCAGCACAAATAAACATGAAATTCTCTATTAAGGGTGTACAAGATTGTCAACCCACAGAAAACTGAAACAGAATTACCTGAGATACCACAAGCTAATGGCAGACTTACGGACATAAAATCTTAAACACGCTAGTTAAACTCAATTGGCATGCTTCTAGCACAGGCCAGAAATCCTAAAGCATTATATGAATTTTGCATGCATATAGCTGATTTTTGCATATAGCTGATTTTTGTTCAACTCCAAAGTTAAGAGAATACAGGAAATCAACAAAGAGGATATAATTCTTCAAATACACTTTCAAGTTTCAATAATTACCTTCTTTGCAAAAAAGGCAGGATTCGCCATTTTGCTTTCTGTTGGAAAAATAACTGGAAGATACTCCACCTGTTTCACATTAAAATTAAGATTGAACCATTCAGCATGTAAAACAAAGTCATCAAAATTGTACTAATATATCCCTTTGTTTATTTACAATGTGCATAGCAATACCGTTTATTTTTTGTCAAACAAGGTCAACTGAAAAACTGAACTAGAGTATAATAACTTAATCAATTATGAGACAGAACCTTTCCATGTTGACATGTTTTCATGACTGTGAAGGTCCTCAAAACATGTAACAGCATTTACCGGCAACATGATTTAAGCCTATGGGTTATGCTAATCATCATGTCAAGAATCTTCAAATAATTTATTTACAAGCCCTAAGAAAGAAAAAATTTCATCAAATATTCAGTGGAGTGAACAAATCTATGACTATATTTCATTGGTAGACATGTTTATCTGAATCATTACCATGTAGTAAGAGTCATTTAATTCTTTCTAAATATTTCTCTCTCTCTCTCTCTCTCTCTCTCTGTGATGAGCCCTGCTGGCTCTCAACTCAAACCCCAGTAATTTCTTAAGTCTTATTGTGTTATTTTAGTTTTTTAGAGAAAAGTTCATAGACAGGAGAGAAGGGGTGCAGCATATAAAAGCTTATAAACTGAAATACAGAGCAATTTCCTACAGAATGGAAATGCAAAAGACGTTATTTTATTGAAACAATGAGATCATGAATGATAAACATACCAGAATGTTTCCAGTTTTTTTATTTAAAACAGTAAGCCAGCTTGCCAGCCAAGAATGCTGAAAACTGACATAAAGGACGCTTGGCCTCTAGATTTGAGTTCTCCTGCCTCGAAACTAGATACAAGTGTTTGAAAACACTAGACGCCAAAGATGAAAGTCAAAAGGCAACCAAAAGGAAGGCGTTTCAACAAATCCCTTCACACGCCTCTCTAAAAGGCACAAATCCCAATGCAAGTCGTACGGCCAAGAAGAAGAATGAGTATTAATCCTGCTGGAGCCACAGATCTGATGAAGAAGGCGCCACAAGGAAGAAACCCCTTTCTTATTGCAATCAACAGTAAATCTTTATATAATACTCTGTCTGAATCATGTAGAACCTCTGAATGAAGCTCTCAACTACACTGATTCGATTGATCTCTCACAATCTCAAGAGTGCTCAACACTGAAGAGGTATCGTTCTTCAATGGAAGATTGTTCAAACCCTGATCATAGGAGAATGCACAGGAAGAAACACAAGGTAAAGTCGAAATTATCAAAAGGCGAGTTTCTCATTGCCAAAAATGCCCTTATATGCAAAAGGCACGAATTCCAAGAAAGATACGCCCTTCTTTATATTTTAAATCTTTTAAAATATATTTAAGTCATTTCAATAGTATTTGACTTAAATACTTGGGTGCACTTTATCAATTTAAGTGATTAAAATATTAAATCACTTTTAGAGAATATTTAAGTGATTTAAAAAATATAAGTCAATTTGACTTTATAATAAAATATTAAGTTAATAAATAACTTAAATCACTCAAATAGGCATAACTTCCACAAATCTTCATAGAATCCTGTGCCGTCAGAAGCTGTCGACTCCTGAACTGCTAACGCCTGCTGTGAACCAATCACTGGGCTCTAAAAACAAGAACGATCAAACTCTCCAGAAAGTACCATTGACCCTCTAACCAATCCAGCTAGCCCATAAGGGTCCAATAAAGGACTAACACACTGTTCCCAAGAACTGACTAGAGAGGGGACATCACACACTCTCTCTCTCTCTCTCTCTATCTCTATATATATATAGAGAGAGAGAGAGGGAGGGGGGGCGGCATATTAAAATTGTATTAATACCCCTTTGTTTATTTACAATGTGCATAGCAATAGTCCTTATTTTTTGTCAAATAAGCTCAACTGAAAAACTGAACTAAAGTATAATAACTTAATTGCTTATGAGACTGAACCCTCCCATGTTGACATGTTTTAATGATTGTGAAGGTCTTCAAAACATTATAATTGCACTTACCGACAATATGATTTAAGGCCATGGGTTATACTAGCCATCATGTCAAGAATCTTCAAATAATTTATTTACAAGCCCTCAAAGAAGAAATAATTTCTTCAAATATTCAATGGAGCGGACAAATCTATGATTATATTTCAATGCTAGACATGCTTATCTGCATCATTACCATGTGGTAAGAGTCATTTATTTCTTTATAAATATTTCTCTCTATAGAGAGAGAGAGAAGGAAGGAGAGAATATATAGAGGGGTAGAGAGAACAAAACTATGATTTCTATTTCATTACCATGTAGTAAGTTGTTTATCTCTCTCTCTCTCTCTCTCTCTCTCTCTCTCTTTCTCTCTCTCTCTGTGTATGTATATATCATAGTTACAAGACTCGCCTAGACTCGGCGAGTCTTGGCGAGTCCCGAGGCAAGTGAGGCTTGGCGAGTCTTTGGGACTCGGATGCCGAGTACTCGCCAGACTCGCTGAGACTCGCGAGACTCGCCGAGTCCCTAGCCAAAGACTCGGCCGTCACTTTGTGGGCGTGTGTCAAAAAAAACACATTTTAAAGTTTCAGAACTGCTTAATTAAATGGCTAAATCTCGACCTTGATGTTTTTTAAATATGTAATTAGTGTCTTTAATTTACAACTTTTTTAATTAAATGGTGCTGCCCCTTGACCTTGCTGGGGGCGTTGCCCCCAGACCCCCACAAGGGGCGCTGCCCCTTGACCCCGCTGGGGGCGCTGCCCCCAGACCCCCGCGAAGGGCACTACCCCTTGATCCTATTGGGGTGTTTCCCCCAAAACCTCATCAAACTATAGGTCTAAGCATGTTATAGGCCAATGATGAATCATGATCATTAAACCTACAAAATACATATCCCCTGTTGTAAATCTTTGCATCTTTTGCAGTCAAAGCCATAATCAAGGATTATCTTGTTCCATACATTAGACAACAAAGCATGCAGTCTTGAAGGCTACAATAAAAATTTAATAATAAATTCCTCACTTGAATATACACACCAATCATTGAGATGCAAGAAAATATCATGGCTGCATCATCATCTATGACCTATCTTAGACACTAGCGCATGACTTGTCGTGATGTTGGGATGAGTAATGCAAGCTCTTTTGAGCCATAGACTTATATTTTTAATTTTGATATTTGTTTTGATGCCATGGATTTCATATTCCATGAGTTTTGTATACATTTGACAATATTTATATATTTGAATGTGTTATTTCCTTCAGCTAAAATTTGCGTTTATACTTATGTGATCGATGTATGTTTGTGTATGAGATCATAGTAATTTCTATTTGATGATGTTATTGTGTCTTTAAGGTTTATTTATTAAAGGGTGCGTGAAACAAGTGTTAAATCCTTAAAAATCTCTGAATTTCTTGGGTTTTTCTATTTGCCGAGTCTTTGCCGAGTCTGGGCTCCGAGTCCGAGTCCGAGTCAAAAATTGGCTTGCCGAGTCCGAGGCGAGTTCGAGTCTTGTAACTATGGTATATATATATATATATATATCAGAGAGAGAGAGAGAGAGAGAGAGAGAGAGAGATCTAAGGCCTGAGATATAATCTATATACACACTCCAAACTGAGTCAAGCTCATATTTTTTCCTAATCATATTATTTCAAAACAGTCATAAAATCTTTGTTCATGCCAAGAAAATATCAAATCATGAATTTTAACTAGAAATTCAAAATTCAACCAAAGCATCCTACCTCTAGAAAGTCATACCGATGTTCTTAAGAAATTACTAAGTTGTATCTGATTTACTTCATATTTCCTGCAACCAGGAGCATTTTAATGCAGTTTATTGAGAAACTTTGTCATTGTCAGTAATGCAAGCTCAAAACGAAATGTTTTCTCTGGAAAAATTGTCATTTCTTTAAATTTCCAACATTTTTGGTGCATGAGGTTTTCTACCAGGTCTTTGCTAATTCTAAGTTTGCTCCTAACTACAGATTTTCAAATTCAAACCCAGTCCAAGCCTGATGCTACAATAATACACGAGGAATCTTAAGGACACTGGGAAAGATGAATTGGTTGGTATCCTAAATTAATGAGCCTAGGACAACGTATGCCAAGGATATTTATCTATGGACGGATATGGTGATGGTCAAATGTCTTAACAATCCATATTGGTTTCAGCCTCTAATCTCCGATGTAGGTGATCACCAGCATCCCAGTATATTTTGAACCATAACCACATTTTACAATTTCAATTTTGATCATCAACCCTCAAGACCTTTCCACTTGCTGCCAACCTCACATCTGATGCCTCTATTGTGCCCAATATAGAGCATATGAGGTACTAAATTATCACTCACACAATCACATATCAAATTTAGTCCAATATAAAATACTTCTGACCTTTGTACACTCCTCATGCATACCGACATCAACACTAAAAACATTGTGGTTCTTCAACCAATTTGCTCTAACAATGTCAAAAACATAATTCTTGATAGGAAAATTCTTCTTGAGCAAAGAAACCCGGAGTAACTAAAGGCATCATTTGGGATGCCCCATCAACACTACAATAAAAGGAGATGAGGTTTTTGTAACTGATCAAAGATGGTTTGGATTACATTACCAGACCTAGAACAGAGGAGGAAAAAAAGTTAAATGATCCTCTAAAGCTATTCCCAAAAGCAAGTGTAGAGTAGTAAAAGTAGAGATAGAGAAGAAACCTATAGCATTTTTGGTAAAGAAGGAATCACATGTAATTGTTCCAAAGTGAGCACATATCTCTATATCTTTATTATAAAGCATTCCAACAAAAATATATGTAGTTTTAGACTCTCCGTTGTCAAGTCATCTGCCCCAAGAGGGTTTCTCCATATTTGAGCCTTCTGTTGGGGGAAAATATCCCCACAAACCTCTTAGCATCTAAACTCACAACTAAACTTAAATACTAAATACATAGATTTTCCACATTAACCCTATGAGAAGAGATTTACATATATTAGATCTAAAATCATTACAACAACATCCCAACATGTAAAACAACACCTAGACAAAAACAACGAGAGAAGAAGAAGAATAGAAACCACTCATAAATCAGCTTGCCAAGTCTGAGCCAAGTTCAAGCCTTGTAAGTATGGTTTGTAATTCCTCTACTATTGAGAGATCTGAGAAACTAGTCTACAAACAGCTTCATCCACTCCATCAAGTGGAACAAGCTTACCTCCGACAGAGTAAAGAAGCTTGTAGTTTGACACAATGCTTTGTATTTCAAAGGTTGCATGATGACTGAATACAAGGAGAGTCTAGCAGCACAGTACAATGTAAAGCTTGAGGACCTGACATAGACTAATGAAAACTGCTTTCAATACAGGGTTGGTCAAGTCTAATTGTAAAAACTAAACAAACCTAATAGTTTCAATGATGAGGAGTATGTCATAGCATTTGCATTGGGCAATGAGTTAGATTAGCTATTGTATTTTGGGTTATATTAACCAACATTATTTTGGAGTTTTATAATTTGTACTTTATATCTTGAACTTGATGAATACTATGAAATTATATTTCAGATGCTTGTAGCTGATCATTGGATCAATTGATTATCAAATTGTCAAACTTTATATAAATTTCAAATTCTTTTAGTCATGTTTATATAAAAGATAAATAGTAATTTTTTAATTGTTTTTTGTAATTAGCTTTTCAAATATTAAATTTTATATATCATTTTTATAGTTGTCCCCCTGCCATCCCCAAAATCCATAAAAGAATTTGCTATCACTAAACCCATGCCCCTCTCACCCTTGTCCACCAAACTCGGACAAACAATGCTGTTTCTTTTGACTCAAAAGTTTTAAAAATACACTATTCCTAGAATATATGATTATGGATTGGTTTATGTAAAACATTTACATGAGGCTCCTCTTTGGGCCAGTAACATGCTCCTTGCATTATGAAGAACTAAAAACAAATAACATTAATGAAAACATTTGTTATCGTAAATAATTTACATGGAAATTTTGCAATTCAACAAGTGAGAAATGCAAATAGCACATATGCAACTCACCTCCATAAAATTATGGAATTGAGTTAGCGTCCGAAATATGAGCTTCAATAAAGAGATTTTGCCCCTAAAAAAGCATATATGAATGATATTAGGGATACTTCTCATTACTAAGCATTGTGTTTTGTAGTTATGACTAAGCTTCAGCTTTCTCACCAAGAGGGATCAAAGTGTACATGAGGATATCTAACAACAACAGGTTGGACTGGAAAACCAGGAATGAAAGCTCCAAGATGAAACGAAATAAGTGCCCTTCCATTAGTTGTTGTCCCTTCTGGAAACAACATCACTTGAGGGAAATCATCACCTGAAGCCTTTCTCTGCATTTAAATCCTAACACAAATCAATAAGTTGTTGTCAATGTGAAATGTAGAACATAAGATCTATATTATCTTTGGGTTGAAAAGCAACACAATCAATATAAAATAAGAAATTTTTGCATTTTATAATGGAAACAATTAACACGCATGGAGAAAATACTTAGCACCCCTTTTCATTGTTTACCACTTCATGATTTCAAATAAATGTGATTAAGTTGTAAGACAACACTAACCCCAATGAGTCAGTTACCTCTAGTTTTTCTTTCCACATCTAAGCTTTCCTTCCATTTTTCAACAAAGGTATTAAAGATCAAAAAATGTCACCAACAATATGGCAGCTTAGCTAACCACATCAATGTATGGTACTAATCTAAACAACACTATTACTAGATTATGCAAAATTTTGCTAGCTGCAGTTTTGGATTCATAATATTAAACCCATCCTTGACAAGAATCTTCCTCAAGCATAATCATAAAAGATGGCCTCATCCAAAACGTAATCACCCACTACAGAATGACAAAAATTGGGTTATACACACAACAATAACATAGATTCTTTCAAATTTTAAAATTCACCACCAAAACTAAACAAAAGCATTTAAAATCAAAGCATTTTCTAATTTACTTCTTCTAAGATAAGCTTGCATTGTATAATCATCTAAAATATCAATTTCCACTCTAGAACTAAACAAAACTCTTTTCTACTGAAGCATCTACTAGTGTAGAGTGGACAAGCAGTTACTAATTGTATAATATCATTCCATAACTAAGTACCTGTTCGGTCTCTCTCACACTGCTAAAATAATTGATGACCTTAAGATGGGACTTCAGACTTCTAAGAACACCTAGTCATCCAATCCATGATCACTACCCTTTATCCAAGGCACGTTGATTTTTGCAACCAAATTTTTGTTTCTTATATTACAAGAATCTTGATAAGATAAAATGAACTCATACCATTGCAACAAACATTGTAAGAGCTTTCCAACAATACATAACAAGACAATGTTAAATGAGAAATAGTCCCTACATTAAATAAACCACCTTATGGCATATGCAAATCTAAGACCTCATGATAATCTATTGTAAAAGATTTAATATGAAATGAGAGAGAAAATCACAGAATAAAGATTACACCATCAAAAAGTAGATCTATGAGCTTTCTCACAATTTTTTATATGTGAATGTTTTGAATCTTGATAACCAGCAAGAAAATGGTGAATTATTAATCTCCTACTAAACCAAAGACTTCTGGCTAGTTTAAACTAGTTTAATGGTGCCTAAATGGAATCAGTCTCACCAATGCAATGCAGGAAAAAATAAATATAAGTAGGCACAAGCATAGCAGCACAAATCTTTTGGGGAAAAATCAGCCAACCAAAAGTATAAGATTTTTTGAATAAATCGGGAAAAATTTGGATTTAAAAAAAAATGTAAAAAATTGTAGAACAAGAGATAAAAACTTTTTTAAATAAAAGATAAAAGAGTTTAATTGATGAATTGTAGAAAATAGATTTTTGTAGTTTATATTCATATCGCTGATAACATTGCATTGCACATCTTTCAAACTCAAAGCATTACTTCACATTGCATAACCAATAACTAGATGCTGATAGATGACAAAATTTTGTAGAAACCCTTGTTTCCCCTATTTTTTGAATCTGACTGTTTTTGATCGTTTTGTTTGTATTTTGGTTTTTTTGTGGTTTTTGCATGAATATAAGAAAATTGCGATTTTGCAAGAATTGAATGTAAAATTCAAATAAAATCATATAACTCTGGAATGGATAAAATCTATTGAGAATACTGATGCCAAACCATTTATTCAACTTCTGGAATGATTACAAATTAGATCCACATACATGCAAATTAAAAGGCAACACTTTTTTTTGATAAAAAACCTGATATTGCAGCAAGTGAACAAATGCTTGAATTGGTACGGCCTTCACATGAATCGACCTCTCCCTTTGTCTGGTGATCTCAGATTGCTCCCAATACAACTGCGCCCCAATTGGATGAAGATAGAAGACCAGAAGAAAGGCGTATTTCTCAAGACAAGGAGTACGGCTTAAATGGTGAAGGTACGGCCTACTGCAGGAAAGTACGGCTTAAATGGTGAAGGTACGGCCTGCTGCAGGAAAGTACGGCTTGCTACAGCAGCAGCAATAAAAAGTACGTCCTCTCTGTGAAGTCTCCAGATCTCTGAGTGTAGGCGCCTAACTGATGAAATTCCTCTGGATGAATATCTCACTGAATAACCCTGAATATAATTCGCCTGTGAAGCTCTGTGATAACTCCTGTGTGAAGATATCTCTTTGACTGGCAATAGATCAGCTGGTATTTCACAGCCTCTGAATCGCACCCACTGAAGATGGCTCGTTCTCCAATGTCTGTAGACAACAGAAACCCTAGGCTTCGTTCTCCGGAAAAAGACTTGATCAAATTTCAATATTCCATATCATAATGAGCTCGAATTCCAAAGAAACCCTTATATCTCCTCAAAAGTGCGAATTCTTTCAAAAAAGCATCATTAAAATAAATTCTAACTTTTCTTTAATTATTTCAATAGTCTTCGATCACATTTTTAATTATAAATTATAATAAAAAATGGCCCCTTCCATGATGGGCGACCCCCTTCAGTAATTCACTTAAGTTATAATATTAAAATATTATAACTTTATAATATAAGCTCCAAAAATAATTAATATTTAATTAATCAATTAAATATTAATATCTCCCTCGAAAAGTGTCCGATTCACGAACCGTCTGAAGCTGGTGACTAAGTGAATGATTCTGCACATGATCAATCCATACTGCTAAAAATAGCAGGGGTGCCTCGTTGAGTGCCAAATACTGCTAAAAATAGCAACTCAGGCAAATGGTGTCCGAATGAGCCCGAACGAAAGCCAACTGGTAAAATGCTGACAACTGAAGCCAAGCCAAGCTCCATCAAGACCCTCTATCCATCCTATTAGCCTGCGAGGGTCGCATAATAGGCTAATCATATGCTCTGAGAGATGTCAACTGGAAGGGGACATGACAAATTTCAATTACAATATGGCTTTTTACAAAGTCAACCTAAGCAGTTATGCAATTACTTCACATTGCATAACCAATAACTAGGAGCAACTGCTTATTGCATTTGCTTGTCATGGCATTCCATGAGACCACATTTCTGAGGCATTTCTTCAAACAGTTCACTGCCTTGTCTATGCTACCACATTTTTCATACATGTCTACCAAAGCATTTTATCAAACAGTTCACTACCTTGCTGCTATGGCTAAAAGCCTAGTGCTTTCGAACAAGCTATGGATGATTGGAAAAAATCTATCTAAGCATAATAGTAAGCAATAGCATAGACAAGGCAGCTGTTTGAAAAAATGCCTCAAAGATGTGTGGTCTCATGGTGATGGAATGCCATGACAAGCCATAGACAAGGCAGTGAACTGTTTGAAAAAATGCCTCAAAGAAATGTGATCTCATAATGATGGAATGCCATGACAAGCAACATGGCATTCCATCACCATGAGACCACATTTCTTTGAGGCATTTTTTCAAACAGTTCACTACCTTGTCTTTTGGATGTGTGTTTGCTTCCTTTTTTACAAATCTGTACATTTTTCGGAGGCAATATGTGTCTTCCTTAAAGTAATTTGATCAGCCATTCAAGAAAATTTTAAAAACTCAATTTCAACATATCATATATTTGGAATATGATTCTTTAGAAGATAGCCAAGATGTTGCACAATGCAAACATCTTGTTATAAGCATATATACCATCTTCTTAAAATAATGGCTTCATTTTATCTTCAAATCCACACACCTCTCTCTACATCTCTGCTCCATTACAAAAAATCACATTTCATATTCAAATAAACCTTGGACATTCAAAAAACTGTCAATTACAAGGCATTGTATATCAGCTTTAACAATAAGATGACAACAAAGTCACTTACAAAGATACGTTCCCCTATCTACACCTAATGGGAAGGAAAAATTCCAAGAAGTTCAATCTCAAATTAGTAGGTCATCCAACAACAAGGTTGAGCACCTATCACCATTACCATGTACTTGGGATTTTTCCTACATTAATAATTGGCCAAGAAAACCATGCAAACTTGGAATCGCAAGGTTGGATGAGCATGTCAAGATGGACTTTTATTGCTCTTGTAATAACTTTAGTACCTTTGTCATGGCGGCTTGGGCTTCCTTTACATGTGCCAACTCCTTCCTGGTATTAACATTTTCTACTTGTCAACAATAAGGTCTAATACACTACCTTCTTTGTGTGCACACTGGTAATTTCCAAGGTGATTTCTTCATATTTAAGGCCCCTCCTTAGAGAATATTATTTATCTGCATTAAGATGACATTTGATCATTATTATTTAATCATTCAATATGCTAGATAATTTAATTCTTTAGAATTGATAATTAGAGTAAGTTGGAGTAAATATTAATTAGATTTATTTAATTGTTTGAACTTTATTTCTATGCTCCCTAGGAACATGTCCCTTGCCCAAAATGTGTTGCAAGGTGTGCGCCATTGGTCTCCTTGTGTTGTGCAGCGTAGCACTTAGGTTCGTGACATGGCTTAACCGCACCTCGTGGATTCATTAACTCTATCGGTTGTATCGGGCATTAACAGGTCGATCCTTTGGTGCAACGACAACCATCTTTGCAACAATTGTTATGAGAGCTTGGGTCACGAGTTAAAACCCCTCACTTGCACGGGGGGTGTTAGTTTTATGATCAGATTAGAGCACAGAAAATTAATTCAAAATTCAACACAATAACACAGCAGATACCCTGGGAAAACCCTCCTCTTGAGGGAGAAAAACTCAGCAACAATATATCACTTATATATTGAATCACAACAAGAATGTCTCCTTTACAATAGGCCGATAAGAAGGCCAACAAGAAGCACCACAATCTGATGCAAATATAGAAACTAAGTGATGCAATCTGCTGATCATGATATCAGCCTTCTACAAAGAATTCAATCTGCTCTTGATACAAACTCGCACTTGAAGAATCGAACTATAAATGGATATCGAATGAACTAAACTGAATGATAAACAATGGAGTCCCATCGAGCATATATACACAATGAGTGGAACGGTCATGACTCTTCAAGACAAGTCGGCCTTCATCAAAACTCGTGCCTCCATAAAATCTCGCCACTTCAAAGTCGACCTTGATAACAAACATTAAACATCATTTAACAAATGACGTGTCACTTCACAAAATCGCTTTCATCAATTAAATATTATTTAATGCAAATAGAGCCTCAATGAATGGACATGCCTCTTCAGCAAATCGATGCCTCTATAAATTAAATAGCCCTAGGCTATTATTTAATTTATCATCATGAAGTAAAGGAGATCGGCAAGAAGTAATGACCAACGCTGCACATGAACATCAGACAAAGGGGGGAATTGTTGCAAGGTGTGCGCCCTTGGTCTCCTTGTGTTGAGCAGCGAAGCACTCGGGTTCGTGACATGGCTTAACTACCTCCCGTGGATTCATTTACTCTGGCGATTGTATTAGGCATTAATAGGTCGATCTTTTGGTGCAACAACAACCATCTTTGCAACAAAATGGCCCCATTTGTTTTTTTTTTCAAAAATTAGGAAACGTCCCCAAGATTTCAAAAAAATTGCAAGGTGCACTTGGGAATGGAGGGGAACAACTAACCATCCCCTATGGCCCATGCACTTTTTTGGTGCTTTTTTTTTAAAACACAATTTTGATTTTAAAAAAAGGGGTGGATGGGCAGGCCCACAAGGACCCCCATACCCTTTTAAACTAAACCTAAACCTAAAGCATCCCCCAAAACAACTAAAAACCTAAAAAACAAACTCATTTGGACATTTTCCAACTTGTAAAGAAGAAGAGATAGAGGAGCAGCAATGAGAAGAGAATAGTAGTCGAAAGAAGGCAATAGGGGATCAAATCCACGCCATTTGGTTTACTATCTATTATTCATTTTTTCAAATTCCTTTGCATTTTTTTTTGGTTTTTTTTAAAAGTTCCAAACACTTTTAAGAGGGTTCTTTGTTTTTTGTCTTTTGTTTTTTCTATGTACTTGCAGTTGTGTTTTAAATATTAACAAAAAGAAACAAAGCAGCAGTGGGAGTAGTGAGAGTGAAGAGATTGAAGTTGAAATGCAACAAAGAACTAAATATCATAGAAGTATGGTTGCCACTGGGGGTTCTTCTAAGAGTGGGAGTGTAGCAGGGACTGCAAGTTCAACTAACTGATTTGAATGCCCATACAAACTCTTCAAAACCTATACAAAAGGCCCATTTAACCCCAAAAAAACCTCTCTTACAATTTGCAACATCGATAGACCAAGGCAAGAAAAAAAAAATCAGGGAGAAGTAGAGTATGGCTATGTCATTTGTGGAAGAAAGACTATAGGGGCAGCCATGCAAGAGTTTATTCTCATCTTTTGTCCATAATTGGACTAGCGATAAGAGGATGTGAGTATGCAGCCTAGCATGTCATTGCCTACTAAAACCATAGATGTTGGAAGTCAAAGGGGAGGGGATTCTACTTCTACCAAGGGAAAGAAAATAACTACTAATATTGATGGGTTGTTTAATGCACAATCACGAAAGGTGGTATGTGTTCCATTGCTAAAAAATGGTTATGCTCATGCCATACCATTTCATGTAACACATTCTCCTATTTCAAATGAATATTCAAAGATGTGATAGTTATTGGTCCCTATTTGTCCCACCTGGAGAACATAAGCTATACACCACCCTCCTAGAAAAAGAATATTCTAAGGTGAGTGTATTGATGGAAAAGATGAGGCAAACTTGAATAAGACTGCTCCATCATCATGGATGGGTGGACCAATATCAAACATTGGCCACTCATCAATATCATTGTCACATGTTCACTTGACTCTTATTTTCTTGGAGCTATTGATTATTCAATGAAGAGGAAGGATGCAAACTTCCAATTTATGATTTTGAAGGATGCAAACTTCCAATTTCTGATTTTGAAGAATGTCATAGAAGAGGTTCGAGCCTCTAATGTTGTGCAAGTGATGACCGATTCAAACCATGTATGTAAGTTAGTTGGCTTGATGATGGAGGGCGCTTACAAACACATTTTCTGGACCCCATGTTGTGTTCATGCGTTGAACAATGCATTGACAAACATCAAAAAGATAGTGGTGGTAGAAGCTAGAGATATACATATATTCATTTGCAATCATCACAATTTACATGCTTTGTTCAACACTTTTTCAAGAAAGGAATTCTTCAATACAATGGATGCTATATATGCTAGCTACTTCATTTTGTTAGAGAAGATGGTTGAGGCAAGCATAATTGAAGGAAAAATATGAAACTAAAAATCCTTGACAATGATTGGTGGTCCAAAATGAGGTAAGAAATTGTTGGTTTTATTATTAAATTTTTAAAAAGTTAATTAATTGATGTTTCTAAGTTCTAAATTATTTTCATTCTTTGTAATATCATTCACTCTACCATTTGAATCTTAAATTCTTAATCTCTTTTGAAATTTTAATTTTTGTTACTTCTTTGCACTTAAAAAGATTGTTTGCTCCTTCACCGAATCTATTGTGCAAGTCACAAGATATGTTGATACACACTCTCCCAGTCTTAGAGATATTTATCAGACCTCTAACAGCATACTTGGGCAAATGAAGCAAGACATTTATAACAGGGATCCTACTTTGGGATTTTATAACAAACATATTAGGCACATTGTGACATGGTTGTGAAACACTATGAACACCCCACTCCATATGGCAGCCTATGCTCTAAATCCCAAATGTTATGTAGCTAGGCCTAAAAGAGTGCCTCCATGTCATGAGAAGAGGTGAAAGAAGGGCTCATGAAGGCCCTTGAAAAAATGTGTATTGACGAGGAGTCTTCTTTACTTCTCACACAATGGCTTGCCTTTATCAATCTCTATGGTTTGACCTTCAACAAACCAAGGTGAGGACAAATAAAGCTAGATTAGCTCAAACCGATCCTATTGAATGGAGGATGTGGCATGTCAAGGATGCACCAAAGTTGAGGATAGTTGTCACATGCCTCCTTTCACAAGTTGTCAGATCCTCTATTATAGAGAGAAATTGGTCCACATATAACTTCAACTAGTCAATCAAGAGGAACAATCTTACCTCTAGATGATCGGAGAAGTTAGTGGTTGTGCATAGTGTTGATGTTATATTCAGCTTCAGTCGTATTCTTCCAGCACAGTATTTGTTCTTGATTGAATAAATTAAATTATAGCTTGGGAGCTATTTAATTTATAGAACTCATATTCTTAATTGGCACGAGTTTTTATACGTGCCGACCTTCTTCTCATTGGTGGCGTCCAAATGAGAAGGGATTATCTTGGCCGACTTGATAAGTAAATTATTTAATTTGTAATTATTCTCCTTGTGGCCGACCATGTTATTGAAGAGGTGTGACCTCTCCCAAGCAATGTATAAATACAAGTTCAATTGTTCTCATTTAGATCATCAAGCAAGTTCGACATTCTTTCTACATTCAAGTGCGAATTATATCTTGGGCAGATTGCGATTTTATCTAAGTGCGATTCACTTCAAGAGCAGGTCAAAATACTATCAAGTGCAGATTTTGATATATATGTTGTGCAGATTGTAATCTGTATTTTGCATCTAGGATCGGTGATATTACTTGGCCTTGAGTTCGGCCTTATTGTACAAGAAGAGTTGATTCTTGAATAATATATAAGTGAAATATTGTTGCTGGGTTTTTCTCGCTCAAGAGGAGGGTTTTCCCAGGGTATCTGCTGTGTTATTGTGTCTGATTTTGAATTAATTTTCTGTGCATTATATCTGATCATAAAACTAACACATAGTGCCTTGCGGCTACAAGATCTACAAACCCATGTGTATTGCCAAACTCTAGCCTCACATTGGGATGTTGATCCCAAAGATGTTATACAGGTTGATGAGGAGGAGCCACAAGAGAATTGGTTGGATTTCCAATGGATGAGGCAACCCCTCATAGTGGTGGTAGTGACTTGGACTCAGACTCGAACTTCAATTTTGATGCAAACCTACCAGAGGCAAATGTTGATTAGGGACAGCTATGTATTTTTTATGTTTTGTCATTTTGTAGTTGAAACTTGCAACCTTTGGGCATTTTGTTGTAATTCTTATATAATATATATGAACATTGACAGTGAAAGCATTTAAATTTTGTTGATTTGTTTGTCAATTCTCATGTGAAATCTCAACTCAAGTCTAATGTTATGTAATGAGATTCTATAATGTCTATAATGAATGCTTTATTAATGTTATCATTTGAATACTTGAAATTTCCTTATATTTTAAAATTTTCCTTATTTTTTTAATAGTCATTCCTTGTTGTACCCTAAAAAATGGCCAAAAAAACAATACTAGAAACACGTCCCCCTATCCCTTGTCGTCCTTGTACCGAAAACTTGGGGGAGCATAGCTTTATTTTATTCTCTTCCATAAGTTAAATAGTCAAATTATTGCATGCATTGAATTATATTATAATTAGAATCTTAGATAATTGAATAAAGCTCTTAGATTTTACATGAGCTTTAGAAATGAATTCTTATAAAAGAATAGAGAATAGTAGAAAACATGACACAAAAGTTTTGGTGAATTGAGTTTTGAGAAGATTTGAAGGGTTTTATTCTAGAAATTTTTAATGAGCTATTTTGGAGAGTGATAAACAATTCTCGCACCTACTTCAACAATGATTTCCAATTAAATGTTGAAGGTTGGGTCTTTTTGTTGGACTAACCACTACACCTTTGGGAATCAATCTCATGGACTAACCACTACCCTAGGAACTTGTGACTAATTGCTCACTCAAGGTGACAATCCTAGATTTGGTATCCGAGCCCCAACCCAAGTTCAATTCCCTTAAGTTACATTAGAGGGGGTGTTGGACTAATCATTGTGCCTTTGGGAATCAATCTTGTGGACTAACAACCACACTTAGAACCTAGGACTAACCGCTCACTTGAGGTGACAATGACAAATTTAGAATTTTACTAACACTTACGAGTTCTGGTGTAATGAAAAATCATCATTTTTCATGGAATACTCATTAGAATCATATTTCATTTGTATTAAAAGCTAATTTAGTTCTATGTTTGAATTTCATTGTGGAATCTAGGAACTTAGTAAAATTGGAAAACTAGCAATCAAGAGAATCCATTGAAGTAAATTTCAGGAAAACAATGTATAATTGAACCTAGAAGGATTTAGAGAGTGTAGGACTTCCATTTTGGTATTGTTGGAATTTGGAAACTATGATCAAACCCTAGCTTGAAAATTTGGACGAAGTAGTGAAAATACAAGTTTGCAAAGTGAATCAATTGAAAGTGGAAATCGACCAAAACAAGGCTATGGGAAGAATCTAAACCAAATTGATAAGATTGTGAATGCTTTACTTCTTGTTTGAATGTTTGTTGTGAAATTAATTTGATGAATTTCTATGAAAAGATTTTTGTGGAATTTCATAACTTAGAATTAATTTTTCAAAAATTAAGGGTAAAGAGCTTGGAAAATTGTGAAATCGATTGTGGAAATATTTTCCCTTGACTAAATAGAAAATTTGGATGTATTTACTTTTTGGAACTTTGCTGTCTTTTGCATTTTGTGTATGCCATTTTTTGTTTATGTGCTTACCATATTAGATTTCTAAGCTGACTAGAGGCTTATTAGGAACCTAGAAATCAATTCTAAGTAGTTACTTTTCACTGAAAATGTCAATGGGCAAGAGTGCTCAAGAGGGTCACAAGCACTAGCAAGAGTGCGCAATAGGGTCTAGGAGCACCTAACGAGGTCTCTCACATAACCACCAACACCTAGATGGACCAATAGTGCCTAGTTCTAATAGAGAGTTCCAATCAGATATATTTCTGAGTTCAATTGTCAATTTTGCATATTTGGGTGTCTAATTTCCAATTCAAGATTTTCAAAAAATAGTGTATGCTTCCCTTAGTTGCAAAGAATGTCTGAATACCTAGGTTGATTGAAAATTATAAGTTGAACCTTCCTATTAGAGTAGAATTTATATGCCATGCATAGTTTGGTCTAGAAATGGTGTTTAGGGTCTCCTTGCACCCCTTTGTAGTGAATACATTGGATAAACAAATTGAGAAAGCCAAATGATTGAATACTGTTACAAGTTCAATTGGTGACTAAATATAATAGTCAAAACTAAAAGAAAACTTAAAAGAGAAAACCTACATGTTGAACTTGATCCCATAGATACAGGGCATGCAAGTAGCCTATGTAAGAAAGAATTCCATATGAATCAATTCACTAAACATACTAACTATGATTTATCTCTGTAAACATGAATTAAGTTTTGATAACCTTGTCAGAGAAAGGCTATTCATGAATTCATAATGATAAGAAATTTCATAGATCTTGTGAAAACAAATGGTTGTACAAGACTTAGATATTGATTATTGAATGCTTTTGACCTAAGCTATGAACAATGGAAGCCACATACAAGGAACCACATTCCCGGTATGAATGCTCAACATTAATGCAATGGTCCAAACCTATGAACTTTGTGGCCTAGCAAGGGTTGAGAACCTGCGAGCATAACCACCTAGCAAGGGCTCCCAACCCGCAAGCTCAACAGCCCAAGGAGGGTTTGAACCTTGGTGGCAAGAACCACAACGCCACATTTAACCATCACATTGTGTGCTTAAGGCATACAAGACTTAGAATATTGATATCTAATAAATTTAGTAAATATAGATAAGGTCTTTAATACTATTATCAAGCTTGTAATTTTATTAGATCTAAGGTTTGGGAACCTAGATTGAGATCTGTCAACTAGGGTTGTATTGAGTGAGTCCAAAATCATGCTACAATGCATGATCCATCACAAACAAAATGTTCCTTAGAGCATTTTCTAAAGTGAGTTTGTTGCCCAACCATTGTGTCTTGAGACTATCTTTCAGCTTATTGTCTACATCCACAAACTCGAATTCATGGGGGATTCAACTTAATCATGACGAGTATTCACATTTATCTCTTCATTCAATTAAGTGGATTACTTCATTGGGCTCCATTAGGTAGCATTTGAGGGTACTCTAAGACTAGCTTGCCCCTCCTTTCTTTCCATCATCATCTCTACTAATAGGCTCCCTCCTTTCATGTATTCCTTGGACATTCCTACTCAACTCCTTCCTTTAAAGGAGGCAATCACTAAAGCTTCTAGGAGGGACATCTACAAACAATACATCCAAATAACCCAGACTCACTCTCTTGTGCCATGTAACTCAAAGCTTGCTTTTTACACAAAATAATTCTTATAGGTGAAGATACTATCTTATGTCATCCTCGATATCTCCCACCTCACTGGTCACACAGCTTAATGTTTTGCCTTGGCCACAATGGAGTATGTATTCGCACTAGTTGTGAGTTGAGACAAATCATCAATTTTTTGCCAAGACTAGATCTATAATGCTACTTTTCTCCAAAATATAAAATTGGATAGATTTAATGTCAAAGTAAATTTTATATGGCAGTGGATTTATTAATGTTATTATCTAAGTTTTAAGATTATAAATTATATCTATTATTTGAATTCAAATGCATAAAAATGTTTGTTTATCAATATTAACTAGCTTAAGACTTAAGCATATTATGATCACAATCATTAATATGTAAATCGGCATCCCACAATATGAATATTATCGAAAGGGAACAAATAACAGAGAATTTAATTAAATTAACTCCATCTCATGTATTTATAGTTCTAAATATCTTTGAATGATATTAATTTTGTTACTTATCTTAATTAGAGCACTTGGGAGTGTCACTTTCACCCTAGGAAGATTTGAATGGCTTTTTCCCTCATAACTATGGCACACTCCAAGAGGAACAATTCCTATCCAAAACACAACAATCTCCAAAATAATTACTCAATATGCACAACATGCTCCAAAGTAATTATTCAACATGCACAACATAGGATGCTCTATTACATACCCCAAGTTGGACACACTCTATGTGCCCCTCCGATGCCCATAGCCTACCAAACCACCTTCTTCTTCCTTGAGTGATCTCCATGGTCTTCCCAAGTCTCACATAAATGTTTTAGATAAGCCTTAAGCAATAGTTTTCAAACCATCACACCCTTTCACACAAATTGCTTTTTAATAGTTATTTAAATCAAGACAATTATTCCTCCCCTTTTAAAAGAGTTTATACAAATATTCTTTATTAATTCCTATTTTAACCAAAGGAACATAATATCCTTCACTTTTCTAACTCCCTTCTAGTTTTAAATGGTTCCTTCCTAGAAAAATAACTTTCTTTCACTTTGGGAAACAAGCCACATAACAAGATCTCTTGTCTTTGCTCCCTTCAAGGGGTGGAAATTGAAGACCATTTCATCTTCAAATGTCGCATTTACTATGAGATCTAAGGGAGATATTAGTACCTCTATAGGGACTCAAGCAACAATCTCTCTACTTTCTTTAGATATCCAAACTAATGGTGCCTAGCCCTTTACCTATGGGAGATCGTCACCCTTTGGCGCAGATCCTTGTAAGGGATCTCTAGGAATCCAAGAGATTGGCAACTATAAACAACCTTTAGATATCACTACTTCACACATCGACTTTGGTAGACTTGTGAGAAACCAACTCTCACAATTTCAACCTCAATAAGTTCTCCCTTATCACCATGGTTCTACTTTTTCCTAGCAGCATGGTTCAACTCCTCAATGGCATAGGTCTACTCCTCTCCAACCACCCTCCCAACAATGGGGACAAACACATATTATGAGCTTCTTCACTAATATGGAAGTTACTTTGGCCTTGGATTTTAGGTGTGATTCTAGGGGCAGTGACTTGTTTGATGCTCCCCTACGAGCACTATCAAATCTTTTATCAACCCCTTCACAATGACCAACAATGACACCAATGACTCCTCCATTTCTAGCACAAACTGTGATACTCAATGAGACCTCTCTCTAGTACACAGCTTGTGCTCTTTGGGGGTTCTTGTTCTCCCTACTTGGCTATTTGTATTGGTTTATTGACCACCTATGTGGGTGGTCCTTTACTATTTTGTATTTTGTTTTTGGTTCTTCCCCTTTGTCAAGCCTCTCTAGGATTCTCCTCCAAGAACTTTCTTTGTAAATAGGTGTACTCTTGAGTCTCACTTGTTAGAAATATTGTCATTGATGTCAAAAGTCAAATAACAATTTATGAAAATATACAGATGGTCAAAATAATATCAATCTCTAGACTCAGACTTACGTATTTGAAGGACAGTTTTGGATAGATCAAATTGTGAAATCGATGTCAGCAAACAAAGAACATAGTATGATCTGTAGATGATCGAATTACACTTCAAATTTTTTATCATACTCAAGGATATCAAATATTTGCTCAGAAGTGGAGTTTATGATTGAAAGTTCATCCAGCCGTCTTAGATTAATCTTTTTACACGTCTAAATGATTACATTCTGGTATGGCCGCATCACTGCAATGGTCGTTTAAATCCCATCATGGATAAATCCGTCTTAGTTAATACATATTAATGATTTAACTGTGATAATACGTCTGGGTAAAAAGATATGATAATACGTATTATTACAATAACAAAGCAATACGTATGAGTGTAAACCATTAATCTCAAAGGCTTTTTCGAAAAGACGTGTTCTCAGCAGATGCGAATTGTAATCATTGAAAGAACGAGTGCGTCTAAACAACAGATTAACACAATCATTGTTAACACAACAGATTAACAATAACATAAAAGACATGCTTCTTTTGAGAGAAAGCTTAACCACGTCTTCTCATGTCTATATCAAAAATTGCGCTTCTTGATAAAATAAAGGATGCGTTTAATGAACAGGTGCGTCTACAAAAAGAAACTGTTTGTTAGAGTTGTAGAGGTGCAATTTGCCAAGAGTTGCGTTCTCTCACTAGACGGATGTAAGTCTTGATTCAAGTATATATTTGCTATGCATTTCAAGGGTTGAAGTTGTGGTTGTTTTTGAAGATTAGCAGATCATTCTAAGATTCCCATCTCCTTGTGTGGGCTTAGAGTGATATCATTTATCACATAGAGCAGATTGGAGAGTTGGGTTTGTGCAGATCAGATTGAAGGCAGTCTTACATCCATCAAGTCAAGGTTTGATACTTTGCACTAGGGGTAGGTGCTCCTTGCAGGTAGGTGGCTACTAAATTTGTAAAGGTCTAGGTGTTCCTTGTAGGTTACACTCTACTAAATCACCCTTTTGTAAATCTGTAGGTTGGTGCCTATTTTGAAAAAATATTATTTCAATAAAGTTGTGTCAACTTGGGGAAATTGATTCATATCAAAAAGTTGATTGTAATAAGTTTGAGAAAGATTAAGAAAAAAAAGTTTGTGATTGATTTACTGATTCACCCCCCCTCTCAGTAAATCTTTTGTGCTCTTCATCACTAACCTACTTTTGATCATCTATGGACATTAATATAGTTTCTTTCTTTCTTTCTTAAACATTTTTGTAATCGAGTGTTTTATGGGTTAAAAATCAAATCACTTAATTGAATACATATCATATGTTACTTTACTTTGTTATATGTTGCATTTATGTTACATTGAAATGATAGATGAATGTTATTAAATCTTAAAGAAAAATTTAATATGCAAATTTATTGTGGTTATATTGTGTTATTCCAATGATCCACAAGGGAGGTCATTACATCATATGAACCAAGTTGATATAAGCAGCCCTAGGCTTCAAATTCAAACACTTCTTTACATCATGCTCACCAAGCCTACACCATTACATCAAATGCAGTTAAAATTTTGCTAATTCACTACAATTTTGCATTGGAAAATAGGTCAACTAATAATTTATAGTTTGTACATCTGGTGTGATTGCTTACCACTCTGTTGGTTCTACCACCTCCTTCACAAAGATATCGAACTGCCACTAGCAACTTCCTTTATTCTTTTTTCATCAATCGGCAAACTTCTTGATCTTTCTCGTTTGAACCAAATTATACGAATAAACAACCTTGTGATGAATCATCTTGTGTATTTCACAAAATCAAAAACTCAACATTTGGCACAAACGTGGCAGCCAATGCCGCAAATGGTGCTCCAAACATCTTTCTTTCTTTTCTTTCTTGCTTTTGTCTTTCAAATTTGTTACTGTCATTACCATCTCTCTTTCAAAGGTTGTAATTCATACAATCTCTTTGGATTTGGCATCAACATCATTAGAGCCACCAAACACCTTTTCTTTAACAATTTCCTTGTCATAAATTTTAAGATTTATTACTCTAGTATTGGCCTTGTTGTAGGTTGTTCAAGAGATAACCTTCATCTTGGATTGTACTTGGTTGCAGGTCATTAATGAACCATCTATTCTTTGACCAATTGGCAAGACAATTCTCCAATTTTCTAATCAATTCCTTCATATGTTTGTTGAAGGCTCCAACAAAGTTAGCCTTCGAGTGTTTTGTGTTATAAATCTCCCCAGAATCTCATTGCCATATCTAAGTAATTTAAATTCTTTCTCAGCATCATTTCTTAATCTTGCCCACACACAGCCTTGTTTATGTCTTATTCCATATTCCACTTAATGGCATTTTCTCTCAAAATGCTCATGAAAGACTTTTTTTCAATAATCTTTCACCAAATCTAACAATCAATGGAGCAAATGCTCTTTGCATGTAATATAGTGTCTTAAACATGGTCTTATATTATCATTACCAATGACCTTTAATAATTTCTTTCAATTATCAATTGGTGTCAAGGTTACCATTACTTTTATTTGTTTTTGACTATTATCCTCCACCTATTAAATAGGTTCTACCTAACTTCACTTTGACCATCAATGATCATCCAACAATTCTCCTCCTCTAGTAGAATATTGTGGTTTGTATTTGTGTGTACATCCTCTCCTTAGTACTACTAGCCTACGTCACACACACACACACTCTTAAGCTTTAACCAATACTTGTAGGCTTTCCCTTTGGAGTACAATATGGTATTGTGCCTTTGTTTGCTTTGTTTGTTCCTCCAATGCGGGTTTAAAATTAGTGTTTTGTTGGCAATAGTCATCTTTTGAAATAGGTCTTCCCCTTCCACTACCTAGAACAAGGACTCTTTTTAGTTGATGTGCCTTCCCAACCTAATCTTTTGTTGTCTTCTCATTTCAATTATTTATTGTCTTCAATAATCTTTGCTTCCTTCATTTTTCTATTAGTCTCACAAGCCTTCTAACAATCACATGTAATGTCCCCAATTTAGCCTTACACTCTTCAGTTGGATTTGGCCTATTTCCAGAAACCTCTGTAGGCTAATCAGTTGAGCAAATTAGGGTTTCCACTTTTATAGGAGGTTTCTGTTAAACTTTTGAAGGCTCACATGCAAGGTTTTTGGCAGTTTGTTCTTTGGAGCTTTCTAGGTTTTTGGAGAGCTTTAGGGTTAAGGTAACATGCATGTTGAAAAAATGACATGCATTTCTCTCTGGTACCTTGCATGAAGGAAAGGTTTTTGGGTTTTCAGAGATCTCCAGGGTGGTATGACATGCATTTGAATTAGTCAACCTTTCTAGGCACTTACTATTTATAGTAAGTCATGTTTATTGCTCAGTTGGTGTTCAGATGAAGTTTTGCAAACTTACTATTTATAGCAGGTTGCTATTTTTGGTAAGTTCTATTTATAGCAGTGTCATTCCAACAGCAGTACAGTCATTTCCAATTTTTCATTCTATTTTGGGCAGTGAGGTTGATTAGTTTGGGCGTTGACTTCTTATTTCCTCTTGGAGATAAGTTTTAATTACTTAGTCATTTTTCAGTGTTACCTTTTGGACCCTGTGCCTAGGTGATGAACTTGAAGTTTTGCTCAGTTGGCGTTCAGATGAAGTTTTGCAAACTTACTATTTATAGCAGGTTCCTATTTTTGGTAAGTTCTATTTATAGTAGTGTCATTCCAACAGCAGTACAATCATTTCCAATTTTTCATTCTATTTTGGGCAATGAGGTTGATCAATTTGGGCATTGGCTTCTTCTTTCCTCTCGGAGATAAGTTTTAATAACTTAGTCATTTTTCAGTGTTACCTTTTGGATCTCGTGCCTAGGCGATGAACTTGAAGTTGTTTTAAAAAAGGGGCTTTTTGTGTGGATGTCCAAGATGAAATATTAATATCTTTAATGATGTTTTATTTGTTCTTTTGGGTGGACGCCTAGGGAGAAGATATTAAAATATTTTATTTGCTTTTTGGAGATGGGCGTCCCATGAGGAAGTTGAAAAGTTTCTTTCTTGGAGGTTTCAAATTGATTCATTTTCTAGCTGAAGAGTCTATTTAATGAGGCCTTGCTCCTTCATTCTCATCTTTTGGAAATTATGTAATGTTATGCTACCGAATTGAATTCAGAGCTGCTTTGAGGAGATCCCTCCTAGCACGCTTACTTCGCCATTCTTCGGGCTTGAAACAATAGCTTCCTAGATGGCCACTAAAGACCGTGCTTCACTCAGGAGTGCAGATAGAGCTGAATTCTGATTTTATAAACTAATTGTTGCTGTATAATTTGTTTATTTCTGTTGTTGACGTTCATGGCTGAAGTGAACTTCTGCTTGTAGCTTCGCCATCGATTTTTATCTGGTTTTGGGTATTGGCTCATGTTGTTTCACTGTGTAGGGCGCCCGGTTTTGCAAGGTTCCAGATTCTATTTCTGAGAATTGGATTTTATAGAAGAGGTTGACCCTTCCTGGAGGCCATACCACTTTTGTACTGCTGCATTGGGATTCGTGTCAAGTTTTTGGAGCTATTTTGGCACAGTTTGCTGGTTGGAAAATGGACGCCTAGGTTTATGGCTTCATTTGCCTGCTGTTTGAGGTCATTCGGAGCTGAATTGAAGAAGTTGTGTTTGTTTTGGTGAATCTCTCACTTGCTGGTCTGATTTTTTGTGTTTACTGTTTCTAATCAAATCTGATATAATTCTGGTTTATGCTATATTTTCTGTTCTATAGCATATTGTATCAGTTAGGGATTAATTCTCTAACATTTTGAGGTTCTTGATGATATATTTTTACATTGTTGTGCAGCTGAATCTATCATTGTAAAGTTGGTTTAGTAGTACTAATAGCTAATTATATTTCTGCACTTTAATATTTTGTAATTACTCCCACTGAAGAAGTGGTTGAGTCTTATTTTACTTTCAACACTTGTTTGATTTTTCCCCCAACTGAATAAGTGGAAGTGTGGATTCATGGGTGGCTTGCCGCCTTATAAATTGTAATAACTTCACTCTCGCTGAATAAGTGGTAGAGCTTTATGGTCGATTATCCGCCTACTCTTTGTATTTCCAGTATTTACTTTCATTCATGGTCGGCTAGCCGCCTAGTAGCTTTGTATTTCATTTCTAGTTTGCTAACAATCCCTGGCACCGTATGCTCTCACCTTGGCCACATTGGGAACTTGGTGATCAAAAGGTGAAGGGTTGCTATTCTTGCCGGTTATCATTTGGAGATAATGCTAATTAGTGGTGTGTTGTGTTGATAAAATCCAGAAAAAGTTAAGGGGGAATATTACATTGCAATTCTCTCTTAACCCTTTAAGACAATCGCTATCATCAATTCTTATAAGATTTGAAGAAAAGGCTCAATAATGTTATAATTCTACCCAGCTTCTTTCTCCTCCTTTCATCTTGGATTGTACTTTGGTTTCAAGTCATTAATGAATCACTTATTTAACCGATTGGCAAGATAACTCTCCAATTTTCTAATCAATTCTTTCAAATGTCTATCACAGGCTCCAACCAAGTTAACCTTCAAGTGTTTTGTGTTATATATCTCCATAGAATCTCATTGCCATATTTGAGTAATTTGATTTCTTTCTCAAAATCATTCCTTAATTTGTCCCATGCATTGGCCTCATTTTTTATATTATTCCATATACCAATTAATAGCAATTTATTTTGAAGTGCACATGAAATAACTTTTTCAATTAGTCTTGACCAAATCTAGAACCAATGGGCCAAATGTTTTTACATGTAATATGGTTTCTTAACATGGTCTTATGTTAACAATGCCAATGAACTTCAATAACTTTTTCATTCATCAATTAGCGTCAGACCTTCCATGACTTTTTATTTATTTTTGGATTGTTACCTAGTGCCTAAGGTTCTACCTAACTTCCCCTATTAAATCTACCAAAATATTGTGGTTTGTGTATTTGACAATTTGTGCATACATCCTCTCCTCAATATTGCTAGTCTTAGTCACATCCACTTATTTTCTTAAGCTTTAACCAATACTTGCAGCCTTTATCTTTGGAGTTACAACTCGGTATTGTGCCATTGTTGGCTTTGGTTGTTCCTTGTTATCTCTTCATTTATTTCCAATGCGGGCCTAAAAAATTAGTGTGACATGTTGACAATAGTCATCTTTTTCAAAATAGGTCTTCCCCTTTCACTACCTTGAGCAAGGACCCTTTTTTAGTTAGTATGCATTCCCAAACTATTTATTTTGTTGTCTTCACATTCCAATTCTTTGTCGTCTTTAACAATCTTTGCTTCTTTCTTGGTTTTTCAGTTAGTCTCCCAAGCCTTCTAACAATCACAATTCTCTCACAATTGGTGTTCAGATCTTGTGGGCTTCAAAAACAAAGCTCAATTAAGTTACCAGTTCTACTCAAGTTCTTTCTTCCTTATACAATCACTCTTCCTATCTCTAGCTTGTGAAGAACCTTGCTGGTTCTACTCTGCCTCTGATGCTAAAAATGTACTGTTTTGTGTTTTTACTTGTTTTGATGAATTTTATACAAAAAATAAAGAAGTGCGCCAGGCAATAAACAATGCTAAAACTGAATAACAAATAATAATAGAGAAACTGCAATGATATTTAAGCATCTGGCAATTGCTACAAGTAATTTGCATAAAACAAACGTACCCGAAATTCCTTAGATTAATTAAATTAAAAGATCTGGTAGATGCCAGGCAAGAAATGCTGAAACTAGTGAAATGCAACGCCCACCTCCAGATTATGTTTTCTCCCACGCAAAAACTGGATCAAAGGCCTTGAGGAAGCAAGGCGTCCAAGATAGAGCAATCAAATGGCACAAAATGAAGGCGTTCAGCCTCCCAGCTCCCACGCCCAGCTAGATGCAACCACGTACCCCTGTGTAGAAGTACAGCTAGAGAGAGAAGGTACGGCTTGCTATTTTGTGTCTACGACTGATGAATGAAGGCGCTTGAGCTGATAAGCCCTTCCTTATTGAATACTGGAAAGAAACTGAATGGTAAATCTCTGATGAAGCACAAATGGACTCTTGTATGAAGCCCTCTTAGAAGCAACAATTCAGCTGGTATTTCACAGCCTTACAATCGCATAACACTGAAGAATTCTTGTTCTCCAATGGTGAAAAATACTCTGAAACCCTTGTCTCAAGCACAAATATCAAGAAGCCAAAAAGCAATGTCAAATGATCAAAAGGTAATGAGGTCGACTTGTTTTTGCTTCTTATAACCTCAAAAGGAAAGATTCCCCAAAAAGCCATGATTTTTGTCATTTAAATACATTTAAATGTATTCAAGTCACTTTATAATCTTTTAATATGTTTTAATCAACTTGGGCATACCTTTTTGACTTAAGTGATTTTAATTTCACTTTATAATATTTAAGTGGCTTTAATTTATTATAACGCCAAATTATAACTTTATAATATCCCCATAAGTTAATTAAATAACTTAACCACTAAAATATTAATATCTCCCTCAAAACTCCGTATTTTGACGTGTCGTCAGAAGCTGGCAAACACTGAACTGCAAAGGCCTGCACTGAACACAATACTGAATTGAAGGAATAGAAATGACAATATCCACCATTATCTGCCACTGAGACCGCCTATCCAAACATATTAGCTTGTGAGGGTCCAAGTAATAGGCTAACCCATTTGCTACTGAAACTGACTAGAGTGGGGACATTACATAGCCCATGCAACAACACCCAACATCTTGCTATTGCTCCTGTCTAACTTACTGCAAGTCAAAATTCCAACATATCAAAGATCTCGACAAGTCAACCATCAAATGATTAACATATTCATTCCATACCAAGTTCATCTCACTTACATGGCCAAGTATCCATATAACATATGGGTGTTATGATTCACAAAGGATCAAATCCTTTATGGTAACATCCTAAATAGAATTGTCAATTTGTCTTCACATCTTTGGCCAACTTCCTTAAGGTCAGCTTAATGTCCCATTGATATGATTTTGATTTAATCTTTTCCAATTTATTTTATTTTCCAAATACAAGAACAATGGTGGTTGACGACAAAACTATGAATACACACAAGCAATCGGATTATGAAGTATAAACAACAGAAAAATTATGCATAATATGTAAAACAAAATAAATCATGAAAGACATAACTATTCTATTAGAATTCAAAATAAATCATCATATTATAAGAACACAACAGAAATGGAAAGCCTTCATTGATCAATATGGTAATGTTGTACATGGTCTCCAATATACAGGCCTAACTCTCATTATATCACAATAGGATTAATCATGAAAAACGTAGAAAAAATTTATACAACACATAACCATAGAAAATGGAAGAGGTGGGTGCAATGATTGACCATAGTTGTTAGAGGTTGGACTACGCTCATAATTAAAAGATAATTAACTCATGCCTAGTAAATTATACTATGAAAATAAGTGTTCTTTTATTAATGCACTTTTGTTATTACTTATTATCAATATAAGTGTCAAAACTGGAGTACTCTCCAGTTACACTTACATTCCCCACAATTGTCACTTTGGTAGCTTAGTGAAGGCAGGCACAAAAAAGGTAAATAGCATGCAAACACAACAAAACTATGTATTGAACCAATAAAAATATCAGAAAATAGATTATATACTCTAATCTTGCTTTGGCTTCTACTACATTCTTCAAACTAGTGTCATTGTAAATGCTTCATCAAAATTGAAATCCCTTATCAATATTCTTCCTTGTAAATGTAGTCAAATCTTCTTTCAAAATGAGAGACTAAGGGTTCTAAAAGGCTTCTAAGTTTCCAGAATTCCACTAAGATTTTAAGACAGATTTCGATTTCCAGATTTATACTTAAATGTGCTGAATGCAGAACATTAATGATTTTGATGTCTACATATTAAGATTGGAATCATCTTTTATATGTTAGGAGACTCACCTCCAAGGGATGCGTCTCTTGAGAGGACGTGTCTCCACATGTGGAGATACGTCCGCTCAAGGGACGTGTTCCTTAGGGCGCGGGTTCCTCTCACAGCCGATGATCATTCGGTTAAACAAACTTAACTAATGGACACACCCTTACGCATGGCGGATGCAATACAAGAGTCCCGAAATTTAATCAAAGCGAATTCAGAACATCATTTAAATAATTTCGATTTTATACATGCTTTATGAAATTCGATTATTTTACTTATTTTTGGAAATATAAACACGAAGAGCATTAGATCTTATATAAGCGACGATGATGCTTTGTAGCAATCATCGCTTATATCTGACCTAAGCTACAATTCATCAACACTCCCTCTTAGCTAGGGAAGATATTTCAAATTAAATAAGTGGAGATATCACCTTTACACGTGATATCGAAGATATGTTTTCTCAAAGTTTGTCAAGTCACATGACATTCTTCATAACACATCTTCATTATGGTATGTGCACTGACATCAAGTCACATGATGTCTACCATAATTCATGGCATATCCATGGATATAAATATCCACCATGATTATCTCTTAAGGATTACAATGATCTTCAGATGATATCAAGTCCCATGATATCCATCAAAGTGTCCAAGAGATACTATCATGACATGTCCACAGATATCAAGTCACATGATATCTATCATGATAGTTTATCATTGTAGAGTCGTCACTTTACAATGTCAAATACAAGTGTTCATTATTAGAAAGATCGTCACCTTTCAATAATGTACACAGGGGGAGTAGGCCCATAAAGTCATGGAGTCACACACATGACAAAAGAGTTTACACATTTAAACATCTTTATATATTAGTACAATTTGATAAACAATTTGAATTTCAAACATAAATAACAAATTACATTTCAACCATACCAAGTTTCTTCCTAAAGTGCTCTACCTTGATTCGGGAGAGAGGCTTGGTGAGAATGTCTGCAATTTGATCATTTGTACTAATATACTCCAACTGAATCACTTTCCTTTCCACCATATCTCTTACATAATGATAGGGGATCTCAATGTGCTTAGATCTATCATGAAATATGATCATGAGAGTTTGATGCAACTCCATTATCACAAATGAATAATTAGAGATCTCAAGGGCTCACCAAAGAGTCCCACAAGCAATTTATGAAGCCAAACTGCTTCTCTTGCTCCCATTGAGGCTGCAATGTATTTAGCTTTCGTTGAGCTCTATGCAACTGAAGATTGTTTTCTGCAAATCTAGGAGATCATAGCTGATCCTAAACTGAATCAACACCCTGATGTGCTTTTCCGACCGGTTACACTTCCAGCCCAATTTGAATCAGAGTATCCATGTAGATCTAGTTGATCATTCTTGTAAAGAAGACCATATCCAATAGTGCCTTGAAGATATCTCAAAATATGTTTCACAAACATTAAGTGAATTTCCTTTGGCCTGCCACATGAACTGGCCGAACATTCACTCCAGACAGCAAATATCAGTCCGTGTTGACTAGATACATCATGCTGATCCAACTATCCTCATTCAGAAGGGCTGGATCGGCATTAATTTGATTCTCACACGCTTCTTTCAATTTGTGAAGGTTGGTTTCCATGGGTGTAGACATCGGTCTACAGTCCAACATTCCAAATTTCTTCAAAATATCAATAGTATACTTCCCTTGGTTTAGTATAATGCCCTCTGATTTCTGCCATACTTCTAAACCTAGGAAGTAGTGAAGAATCCCAAGTCTTTCATGTCAAATTCATAAATTAGATCTTGCTTCCCTTGAGCAATGAGGTGATCTTCTCCTATTATAAGCAGGTCATCAACATATAAAATAATTATTAGCATATCACCTTTAATTACCTTGAAGTAGAGATTGGAGTCAGCATCATTCTTGGAAAATCCTAATCCCAAGAGATAACTGTCAATTCTTTCATACCAGACCTTGGGAGCCTGTTTAAGTCCATAGAGGGCTTTCTTCAGTCTGCATACATGTGAGTCAGGTTTATGTATCACAAAACCTTCAGGCTGTTCCAAATAGACTTCCTCTTCAATGGTTCCATTCAGGAAGGCAGTTTTCACATCCATTTGATGGATCTTCCAACCTTTAGCTGCTGCAATGGCTAACACTGCTCTAACAGGTGCAAATGTTTCTTCGTAATCAATGCCTTCCTTTTGAGAAAAATCTCTTGCCACAAAACGTGCTTTGTGCTTTTCTATACTGCCATCAGCAGCGTGCTTGATTTTGAAGAGCCATTTGGAAGAGACAACAGATTTCTCTTTTGGTCTAGGCACTATATGTTAGAAATATTGTCATTGATGTCAAATATCAAAGAAAATTATAAAGACATTGATATATTCAGTTTTTAGCTCAGATTTGAAGTACGGGACTCCATCATAAAGACATTGATATATTCAGTTTTTAGCTCAGATTTGAAGTACGGGACTCCAAAGCTTCAGTTTTGTATACTGATTCAGAAATCTTAAGGAATAAGGCATCGGATTCTAAACCAGATGATAGCCGCACTCTAAATTCAAGCTTGTTGGATGCTGTAAATGAAAGTGGGCATATATACTTGTCACCTAAGGCTATTCATTGTTGAGTATTAATGAAGGAAAGTCTATGAAGTCAGATCGAATCACTCTATGTTAAAAGATCAGATTAAAGACCAATTAAAGATCAAAAAATCTGAAGAATGGAGTATAGACAATTACAAAATTATTAAAGCTACAGAACGTGTTTATTCTAATGTTGTAGCTGCATGTTTAATCTTCAAAAGGAGGGTGGCTGCAAATGAATTAAAATCTGGTGGATGTTTTTCATTAAAACTACATATGCATTCATCATGTAACAAGATCGCTGCCCGTCAAAACACGAATTGAAGAGATCTGTTAAAAAAAAACAAAACACGCATTAAAGAAATTTGTTAAAGAAGCACGAATTAAAGCAGATTAGTCAAAAGAAGCATGAATTAGAAAGACTTGTTAGCGAAAAGAGGCGATACCAAAATGGCACGTTCCAGATAAATGAAAGGACACGTAATGATCAGAAAGAAGTATTTTTTCGTCTCTTTTACAAGGCGTCTTTTATTTGTGAAAGGACGTAGGTTTCATGGTTCGAGCTCTTCTAAAAATGTTTTAAAAATTACATACATTATAAAGACGTGTATTTTTCAAACGATACCTCTTTTGAAGTAATCTGGAATGAAAAGAACGAACTGAGTGTAGTACATATTAGTCAAGACAAAAAGTGCGAATGAAGGAATAAGATAAAGATGTGCTGATTGGAGTCTCTATTTGAAAAGTTAGTGACTTAAATCAAAGGCATGGTTAAGACTTGTTTGCAAATCAAAAGGTGCGAATAAAGGAGAACATAACGTCTTTTTCTGAAAAGACGTGTGCAACAGACCCCAAAGAAAAATGTCTATAACTGAAGTGATTCACTTCTTGTATGAATGGACAGGTATGTTCTAAAGGGTCGCACTCTTTTACATTTGAAAAGTCATGTTGTTTCATCTAAGGGTAGCAATCCTTGAACAAGTTATATATTCAACTTCCAAATCAAGTGGACTGTGTGGTTGTGAAGTTCAAGAAGTCTAAATTCAGAAGCTATCTTCTTGTGTGGGCTGAGTGTGAGAATTTATATCACAAAGGCAGATTAGAGGATTGGCTGAGTGCAGATCTGATTGGCTTCATTTGATTCATCCATCAAGTCAAGGTGTGGTGCCTTGCATTAGGGGTTGGTGCTCCTTGTTGGTAGGTGTGTTGTGACCTTTTCACACATCGCCCCATTCAAGATGGGGACCCCCCTAAATTTTATTTTATTTTATTTTGCTCCATTCTAGTCTTTTGGCTTTGGTTTTCTTTCTTTCTCTCTCGTTCTGCTTCTTTTCTGCTATCTGCTTTCCAGGGACGCTCCTGTTTGCGAGCTTAAATCAAAAATTTGGCCAAGTCTGATATTAGGGTTTCACGTCTTTGGGGTCAAGTTGAGTTGGTTGGTCAGCTTTTGAGCCTAGCAGCGCTATTACAATGTTTTCAGCAACTACCCCCTAAATTTTCACTGAGTTCTGCCAACTTTCTATTTTTAGTAGTGTCAGTTTAGGGTTGATTTTCTCGGGGTTTTCACATTTTGACAACTTCATTGCATTCTGAGCACTTCTAGTTCATTTTGGACAAAAACGGACGACTTGCTATTTTTAGCAGTCCAGCTTCCAGAGCAGATTGAAGGGCCTATATGTTACATTTTCTGATGCATGTCCGGAGATTCTTTCTGGGTTTTTCGAGACCTTCGCAGTGATATGACATGCTGTGGTGACAACTTTCAAAGATTCAACCTTTGGAGGTTGATATTAGTTTGCACGCTGTAATTTCGACATGTCGGTTATTATTCTTTCCGGTTTTCAAAGAGCTTCGCATGTGTGTAACATGCAAATGGAACCGACACTTTCAAACTACTTTTAAATGCGTTTTCTGCATGTTGAAGATTTTTCCGGTTTTCAGAAGTTCTTCCCAAAATTTTTCGCTGTGTGACATGCAGCTATCCAAAGAAATTGAATTGTCATCACTTTTCCGCCGTCTTCTGTTTTAGTGTGTACCACTTCAGATACTGTTTCAAAGATCAATCAGAACTCATCGCTAATGCAATCAAACAAGGTCAAACTAAGCTCATTCGGCACATGCGTAAAATTAGGTTTCGAAGCCGAGCTAAAAATGAGGAGTCAAACGACAAAGTGCCCTAAAACGGAAGTATCCACTACGAACAGCGTCTTTCAGGAAGTCTGCTAGCAAAATTTGAAGGCAATCGGAGAACTTGCTATTTTTAGTAAGGTGTTCCAGACGCAGGCTATAAATAGAAAGTTGATCTTGGGCGTTAGCGCAGACGAGCAAGTTCGATCAACAAGAGCGACCCGCCCCAAATTTCAAGTCAAACTGTTTCTAAGGAGGTCTCGAACAAGCACTTGCTATAAATAGTAAGTCACTGTAACAACATAATTAAGTGGTGTCAAAGATCAACCGTGAGGGAACGCGCCAAACAGATAGTGGGGTCCTGGCGCCGAATTTCTGACAAACAGACCTGCGTGAGACAGGGTGAATCGATAATTGCTATTTTTAGCGTGTCCTTACGTGAGGAAATTAGGCTCTTAAAATCGCATGTACTGTGATATATTCGAAGCAAAACACAAAGATCCGCGCCACGACGCCAAGTCAGTGCGGATTCAACATGAATTGAGATCTCTCGAGTAATTTCATTTCAGCAGCAGCGTGCGGTGACAAAGGCCAAAGGCCAACAACACAAACTGTCGAACGCAACGAGCTAAAATCGGGGCTCGAGTCGAATTCGCCCTTATGCCAATTCAATGAATCCAGAAAGTCGCAATAATAGGGAAAATCAACCTAAATCTCGCAAAGGGCGAAATTCGCTTAAAATGGATGTTCTTTTCAAGTCCAAAGATCAAATTCACCTTGAGTAGCTAAAGAAAGGTGAAAATTCAATTTGTCTCGAAAACTCAAAGTAGCATAATAAAGGTGCCTTTGGGCTTGAAATTTCACTAAGTGGCATAAATTGAAAGTTTGATATGTAATATGCGCCCTCAACTGGAAGGGGAGACTGGCAAATGCGCCCAAGGTCTTGAACATTGCTAAGGCATAAAAAATGAAAGCCCCCCATGCTGAATGCGCCCTTGGGGTAGAAAGTTGGCTAAGTCCTTAAATTGGAAGAAGACCATGGTGAATGCGCCCAAGGCATAAATTGAAAGTTTGATATGTAATATGCGCCCTCAACTGGAAGGGGAGACTGGCAAATGCGCCCAAGGTCTTGAACATTGCTAAGGCATAAAAAATGAAAGCCCCCCATGCTGAATGCGCCCTTGGGGTAGAAAGTTGGCTAAGTCCTTAAATTGGAAGAAGACCATGGTGAATGCGCCCAAGGCATAAATTGAAAGTTTGATATGTAAAATGCGCCCATGGCAGGATTGAAAGTACAAGACTCAAAATGCGCCCCTGAGGATAAAGTGATTAAAAGTTTCTAAGTAGCCCCTTTGAATGCGCCCTTGGAAGAAGATGATATGGAATTTTTTTTTAAGTTAAAGCTACTACCTCCAAATGCGCCCCACTTTGCAAAGAGTCTCTAAATTTTCTAAGGCAGGAAACTTGACGTCCATGGGTCAAAATGCACCCCTCTTCAGAATGGAAGTACCATAGTTCATATACGCCTGGAAGCTTGACTTGAGGCTTGACTTGATATTTGCGCCTAAGCCAAAATTGAAAGCACTAAGGGCTATTTGCGCCCCTCCCTGAAGGAGTTAGAAATTTTTGCTAAGTGTTAAAATTCGAAGTTGGTTCTCCCATATGCGCCCCTACTTCAAGAAATATTCTAAGGCGTGAAAATAAGAGTTGCCCATCTCATTTGCGCCTCAAGTGATAAACTGGAAGTTCCCCATCTTATTTGCGCCTAAGGACAGGAGGTGTTTGAAACTCGAAAGTTCAGCTTGTAAAATGCGCCCCCAAATAGAAGCAAACCCTTTCAAATGCGCCTTGGTGGAGGAAGAAATTGAAGAAGCATTCAAGTGTTTATAATGAAAGCCGAGAGGTGGAAATGTGCCCTCAACTTAAACTACAAGATACGCCCAAGGAAGATGAGCTTGAGAAATATTCTATGGCGTAGGAATTAAATTGAAACCTCACACCCTCATTTGCGCCTAGCTTCAAAGTATATTCTAAGTCGTTTAAAAGTGCAAGCTCCCCCATCCTAATGCGCCTTACCTCAGGGAATTGATTTTGGAAATATTCTAAGGCATGTACAACTCAAAACTTGGAAGCCTAACCTCTTGTTTGCACCTTGAGCAAAGAGAGAGTATTGATTAAAGGTTAAATGTTGGCATTGAAAGAAGATCATGTTAAATGCGTCTAGCAACTTGAAAGGTTTTGAAAATAACCTAAGGCGAGAAAATAAAGAGGAGCCTCCAAATGCGCCTTAAAGCTTAACAATCCACCAATTTCGATATGAGAATAAAATTAGAAGGCATTGGATTTAATTATATGCGCCTTGGTTTAAAAGGGGAATAAATAAATATTAAACGTTGAAAGGTTAAAGTTCCCCCTTCAAATTGCGCCCAAAAGGTAAAATCAAAATGCGTTAATAATAAAAATCAAGCAAAGGCGTTTGGAAGATATAAAAATTTCTCCAGGCAATTAATTTTGAAATTTGCCTAAGTCGGAAAAATTAATTAGTTTAATTAATTTAATTATTTTCCTAAGTATTAAATTTAAATTCCCCCTTTAATTTTAACACATGAAATTTTAAAGTTCGGATGATTTTAATCGTGGGGAATTTATTTCGGAGTTAATTATGGATGGAAAATAAATTTCGCCTAGCCATTTCAAAGTATTAACGTCGAATTTTTAAAAGTGCGTTGGAGAAATAAATTAAAATGGCATTTAAATTAAATTTTAAATTAAATGTGCCATTTTAATAAGGCAGTTGAGATTATTTCAAATCGGAGTAAAAATGATTTTTCGAAATTACTGAAGGTAACTGGCAGTCGAGAGGGAAGTTTTAAATTTAAATCGAGGAAAGAATCTCCCTAAATAGCAAATTGTCATAACAACTGCAAGACGACTGGAATATTCCCTTTTTAATTTTAGCAAATGCATCAATCATGATGAAAAGAATAAATGGCATCTACTAAAATTAGCACCAGCTTTTGGCTATAAAACTCTAAGGATTTTCATTCTCATCTCACAAGATTTGAAGCTGAGATTTATGCTGGTGAGTTGAGCTGAGAGATTTAATATTTTCAATTTGAGAGTTGCTGAAAGTGTGAAGTGTTAAAGTCGATTTTGCAAGAGATTGAAATTGCTGAAGTTGAATTTCTCGAAGTTGCTGAGTTGCGAGGTTGCTCCGTTTCGAAATAAAGTTTGAAGCGTTAAGCGTTTTTATTTCTCCAAGTTGCTGAGGTAAGTATTCGAAGTTGCTGAGACTTTATATTTTGCTGAAAGTTGAAATGTTTTTCGAAGTTGAAAGTTGAAATGGCTGAAATCGCTTAATTATGCTGGAGGTCGAAATTGTTTGAATTTGAAATTCCTTGAGCTTTAAATTTTCTGGAGTTGCTGAATGTTAGAACCAAATCGAATTTAAATTTGTTGAAGCCTTCGAAGTTGCTGATGTATAACTTTCGAAGTGCTGATTTGAGATTGCTAAAACTTTTCGAAGTTGCTGATTTATAATTCTCGAAAAGTTGATTGGAAATTATTGAAACTTGCTGATTTGAACCTGCTCATTTGAAACTCTCGAACTTATTTAAATTCTTCGAAGTTGCTGATTTATAACTATCGAAGAGCTGATTTGAAACTTGGTGATTTATAACTTGCAAGCTTGCTGATTTTAAATCTTCGAAGTTGCTGATGTATAACTTCCGAAGTGGTTGATTTAAACGTTGTTGAAACTTAACACATTTTCCGAAGTTGAAATTGTTGAAGTTAATTTCTCACAGAGAGATGAAAATTTCCTTTGGCTGCAAGTTGTTGAGGTTCGAAGTTTAAGTATGCCGAGGTTTGAGGACAAAGTTGGTTGCTGAAGCTATTAACTCACGTTTATTTTTGCAGCCAACTTCATTCGCCAGCCGTCCCACGGAATCTTTATTTTAAAAAGTTGGAAGTGTAATGTTTGCTTTTTGTTTTGCAGATGGCTGATGGACGAAAGGCTGATGTTGCTGGAACCAGCGAAGCTGGAGCCAAGGCTGGGAACAAGGAAGCTGGCAAGGAGAACGCCTCCAGGCAAGCAATTATCAAAGGTCTGAAGAAGTCCTTTATCCCGGAATCAAAGATCGTGTCGAAGTTTGGCAACCTGACGGACACCAACCTGGGGCCTTTCAACCTCGAGGCTTTCATGCGCAAAATGTATGGGCAAGGTGGCAATCTTCCTACTGAGGCATCGTGCAACATTGTCAAGAGCGGGTTATACGCAGCAGCTGGATTCCAACCGGCAGTTCGTTGTCCTGAGTTAATCTTGGAGTGCGCCAACTTTTACAACTCGGATGATCGGACTATCAGTTCTCCGGATGGTATGATACTGGCCAACTGTGCACCTGACGCAATTCGCGAGGCATTTGGGATACTTGCTACCGATAATATGCTGTATAAATCCAAGGCAAAGACTGACAAGATGTACGCCACGTCCTTTGAGAAATGCATGAAGAGGATAAATACCACTTGGATGCGAAAGCCGAAGCCTCCTGCTGCCAGGCTACCTAAGCAGATAATTTCAGAAGAGCTGAAGCAGGAGTATTGCGATATCATTATGCTGCTCAGCAGGGTTAACGGCAGCCCACAATCATTTGTGTTCGAGCCATGGATGTTCTTCTACATCAGCGTGGTGCTCGAAGGGAAGGAGCAAGTAAACTGGGCGCAGATGATAAGTGATAATATTGACGAACAGTTCCGGAGTCTCAGGAGAACAAAAACATTTTACATGAGCTCGTATGTTATTTACATGCTTGCTCGAATGACAAAGTATAGAGGGTTGGCATACCAAGAACCAATTGGCTGTGGATACAATCAGTTCAAGATTCACGAGTCCTGCAGACAGTTGCACCTCACGCACACAGGTGACTTCAAGAGAGTTAATGACGCTTTCACTATGTATATCACAAGAACCCTTCAGCAGAGGTTACAACAGAGGATATCCGAGGAGGCTCAGATGCTAATAGAAGAGTATGGGTGTTGGTTCGTCCAATTCCCGAAGTTTACTTATTTGAGGCTGCCAGGGTACGATTCATACGTCTACAAATTACCTAGGTACCCCACCAACAGGATGATACTACTTGAGTTGTCTAGGCAATTGGTGGCCTACGACAAAATCATAAGGCGAAAGAAGAAGGGAGGCTTGCATTTTCCCATTGTGTTGGGAAACTCACTTGAAGAATGCCCCACGTTGCAGGCAGCCAAGGAGGCTGAAGATGAACTGAAGTTCTACAAGTTGACTCTTCATACCGGCCGACAGGATTTTGATCCTCGGGGAAAGATTGGAACGGTGCAGGGTGTGGAGTACAGACACAAAGTTCACTTAGAAGATTTTTGGGCAAATGCTGGAAGTGAGGCCGAGATTAGGAAAAGAAAGTTTTCAAGGTTGCCACTTAAGATGATTAGAGAATGTGAAGTGATCCAAGTGCCAGATCAAGTTGAAGAAGATACCAGGTTGATGCATCCGGATTATGAAGCAGTAAAGAACACACCAATGCCACCAGTAGATTGGGCCGAACCAGAGATCACTGATTTGGACACCTTGTCTATTCCTGTCTTGACTTTCACAAGGGCTTGGGTAGAAGAGCGTGTTCACAGACTAAGGAGGAGGTCAGTTGCTTTCACATACGACCTCATGGGTGATAAAAGGCCACCAGTGTCGGCGAAGAGAAAGAAACAGATTGCCCAAGTCGTGGAGCCACCACAGCAAGAGGAACCCATTCAGCCGGAACCTCAAGGGTCGGAGGACACAACATCTACTCAGTTGGTGACTCATTCTTCCAGTGTGCGTGAAGTCTCATTGTTTGCAGATCAGAAAGCTCAAAGAAATGAAGAGCCAGAGGTTGGGGAAGTTAACCAACCAATGCCCAGAGAATTAGATACTCAGAGTGTCAATGATCCTGAAGGCGCCAACAAACCAGATGAAGGAGAAGAGACAGAAACAGATACCCACTTCAATTTTTCCTTCGGAGAGGAAGACGTTGAAGCTCGTGAAGGGAGCGATCAAAACGTTGAAATAATTGAGCCTCAGCGGAATGTTGCTCGAGAGGAAGTCCGTGAAGTGGAGGCAACTGAGGAGCAGCCCCTCATTATTTATGATATTCAGCGCAATTGGCTCTCACAGGCCATCAGGAGGGATCAGGATGATGACGCTGATTTGGCAGTCGAAATGGAAGAGCTTCTAAACAGAACAAGTAAGTCGCCGAAGAGGAAGAGAGCCAGGAAGTATACAAGGATGGAAACTAATGAGGCAGGTTCACGCAGCCTTCACATTGCTGTTCCAAGAGAAGATTATAGTTTAAGTGATGCAATGCCAGAAAATTACACGATCACCACAGTTGAATTAGGACGCCCTTCCGGAGTGCAAGTGGTCGAGGAGGCTGAAAGCTCATTCCAGGCATTGAAGGACAGGTTGGTGAAGAAGGAAGGAAAGTACAAAAGATTGAAAAAGGAGCACAAGGCTTTGGTCGAGTATGTGCAACATCTGGCACATCCAGTTGCTCAGGAGAACCCAGTGGTAGAGCTTCCGCCTGAGCTACCACGAGAACCGATCGGTGGGCTTGAGGAGATGAAGAGAGCTATACGAGAGGGAGACAAGTGGATAAGTGGTGTCTGTGCTGAAGCAGAAAAGTTCATGGCCGATCTTGTCTCATCATTTCAGAATGCATCTAATATCCTTTCACGCCTAGATAATGTCGAGCAAGCTTGGGGAGACACCCATATTTTTCAAGACAAAACTATTCCTCGCCTTGCTGTTTTGATGCGTGTGCCCACGCAAACTTTGGTGAATGAAGGAGTAATCCAAGCAGGTGACAGGTATGATTTTCGTGGGTGGCATTCAGCGGCATTCACAGGGAAGAGTTTTTTCGACACAGCGGCTATGGAGTCCGCTAGGATCAAGAAAGCAATGAGGAATATCCACGAGGGTATCCTCAACACATTGGAGGCAGTGTTCGCCAAAAGGATGACCGCTGAGGAGATTGAAATTGACGGATTGAAGGCAAGGTTGCAACCTTTCTTCTCCGAGATGAAGAGGTTCTCTCAGCTGGACTTTGAGAACATGACGGCATTTTCAGCAATCATTCAGAGTACGCAGGACTCTATGGAAGCTTGGAGAAAGTCCTGTGATAAGCATGAGCAGATGGTGGCCATCCTAGAATATCAGCTAAATCTTACTCCATCAATTTCTGAGGAGGAGGTTGACGAGGTGCTGGCACGATTCGTAGCGTACGCGGTCAGAGAGAAGAGCAAAGGAATCCGAGTCATGGACGAGAATCTTCTAGAAGGGTAGTGGGCATTAATTGCTCATGGTGGTCAAGGAGGAATCTGCTATTTTTGGGAGCATTTATGACACCACTCCACCTTCTGGCGGTTTTTAGGGAAAACTTGTCTAGGGCTGAGGTGGCTCGATCTGAGCCCTCCATTGTAATTCAATCTGGACCGTCCATTGGACTTGGCCAGCTATATAAGGGGGAGTCCCCCTCATTTGTAATCTAATAGTTAGAATCAGAGAGTAGTCAGCATAGTTTTGAAGCAGAATAGAGAGTAGATACTTTTGAGTTAGAGTAGTTTTCATTGCATTGTTGAAGAAGAAGGGGAATTCTCCCTTTGAGAATTTTGTAAGAGATTGTCACAAAGGCTATTCATAATAAAGCATTTCATTGATGGTGAATTCAAACTTTGTTGTGAGTAGTTCGTGAGGTTTCTTCTTCCTTTGACTTCAACTAGGACTTAATTTCATGCTTATAGTTAAATATGGTTGCTTATGCTTGATGTAAGTGAGCTTCTTTTATCCATACCACTAACATTCTTACTGATGGTAAGACTTGTCTTGCGTGGTCAACTGGAACATTTCATACTTAACTTCAATCAAGATTCATGTGTAGTTATGCATCGTTGTGATGGTGGTTGCATTATTGAATCGTGATTTGAACATCCATTTTACCCTTTGAAGATTGCACTTACTTTGTCGAGGCTGTCCAATTGGAGGCTAGACAACGTTTGTTAGAAGTTCATTGAAATCGAGCATAACACCCTTTGCATTTAGGTTAGAATTTAGAATTTAGAAATCTCTGCAGCCATTCAAATTCCGTACACTTTTGGTTAGTTTTAGGAAACTTGCACTCTAAAGCCAAATCATTCGCACAAAATCCCTTTCAAAAGCACATATTGGTTGTTACTGCACGTATTCTGAACAATTACGTAAGTCCCCTCGTAAGAACACACAAATACACATCAACCAAACTGGGTCTATTCGCATTAAAGGAACCTTGGAGTTGAAAGCGTGATCTCACTGCAATCTTAGCACGCTGAATACTTTGTTCAAGAGAGATAGGGTATCCGTTTGGAAACTTTGTTCTGCCTTGATTGGTGCGGTCATAAAAATCACATCAACAAGACCCTAGGAACTGTCGACCAACATCCATCTCTCATGCTAAGTGCCAATTAAGTTCCAGTTCCAATTCACATTGTCGACAATGCTCCAAATCTGCAGTTTGAAGCATGCAATGCATTTTTTCATGCCATAACTTGCGCTTGTATGAGAGGATTAACAACAAATATCTCCAGGTTTCACTACAGATTAGAACTGTAGCATGCTGTAATGACAGAGGACGCCCAATCTGCATACCTATCACTGTTTGTTAGGTCTGAAGGTGACTTCTCCTCATAAACGACACAAGTTTTAGTCTTCTTATCTGAAAAAAGGGGATTCAACGCCATTTTGGAGGTTCTAGAAAAAGGTTTTGGTTAATCTGAAAAGACTTTGGGCAGTGTTTTGATTGCTTCTATATTTTATTTTTTTGGATACATAGTCAATAACTGCAATTTTGTTTAATAACATTGCATACTTTGATCTAAAGCATATATGAATACATGCTTTCAGTGTGTGTCATCTCTAGTTGGTGATACAATAATTTTTTGAACAGAATAATCAAGGATTGTAAAGTTCATCAATGCACATTTGCTGTATCTGCATTGTTTTCACTATTAGTTTTTACTCAAGGCGCATTGTAATTTTTTTCATTGGAAATAATAAAATTGTTGCTGTCACAAAGTGGATTTTAAAGTACGATCACATTGTTAACCTTTTGTAGGTTGAATTGTTACAAGGTAGCAATTCCTAAGTGACCATTGAAGTATATTGATGTGTTATGAAATGAATATGCATGTTGTAATGACTCTGTTACCCTAAATAGGCACTGATTAGTTCAGTTTCTCTCATAGCCTCAAAATTGATCTTAAAATGATAAATCTTAACTCAACCATTTTCATATTTGTATCTGTTTTGAAATCCTCATATCTAAACAAACTGATCACAAGGAGTTTATATGTTTTAAAGGTCTAATCCATAAATTCTTATCATAAGTATAGGAGAGGTAATTTGCTAGACATTGAGTCATAGATTTGTAGTATATTTACACTAGTGTCATGAAGGGAAACCCACATAGGTTTTGCAAAGCCTGAAGTGCAGGGGAGAAAAGTGCGAAACCCATCTCCCGTTCTTTGGCCAAATCTTTCAATGTTTCCAAGATAAAACCTGTCAAGTCTTTAGGGTTTATTGAAATGCAAATTTGGGAACCAACAACTCCCTCAATTCATAATTTCCAACTCAATTTTTTCCTTAAATGCTTTATTGGAGTCAGTGTTGTGGGCTTCCCTTCTACTCGAGTACCTTCACCATGTCATCCTCAATCCCCAAACTTTGCCAATTTCTTTGTATATCCTTTTGGAGTTGTACTTTTGCCCTTCACTTCACTTTAGTACCTATCATAAGGTATGCCTTGCTCTAGGTCTCCAACATTCCAAAGTATATCACCCTATTGGGATCAGTTGCTTGAACATCCCCCACTCCACACACCTTAATGGTCCTTGATGCCTTGACCAAAAGCATGAAGTATGAGTTATTCTCGACCCTTGATAGTGAAGAGCACAAAGATTTACTGAGAGGGGGGGGGGGAAGGGTGGTGAATTAGTAAATCAACCAAACTTTCAATTCTCAATCTTTTCAAACTTATTACAATTAACTTTTACAACCTTCTAAACGAACTTAAACTCTTATCAACATCAACCTTTTGATATGAATCAATTTACATAAGTTGACACAAATTTATTGAAAACTTTAAATGACTTTTACAAGTGGAAGTAGGCACCAACCTACTTGTTTTACAAAGAAGATGATTTAGTAGGCTGCAACCTACAAGGGACACCCATACCTCTTAATTATTTAGTAGGCACCAACCTACAAGGAGCACCAGCCCCTAATGCAAGGCACCAACCTTGACTTGATGGTTGCAAGATGATGCCTTCAATCTGACCTGCACTATCCCAATCCTCCAATCTGCCTTTGGTGATGAATGATCTCACACTTAGCCCACACAAGGAGATGGGACTTCAGATTTAGAATGCTCACTTACCCAACCACACTTGCAAACCTCATTTGGATGTCAATTATATAATATGTTCAAAGGTTGCAACAATTGGTGGAAGAACACAACTCTGCCACTTCATATTTCAGTCATACCTTTTCAAATATGCCTCTTAATCTTAACCGATCTTTCCTTAAATCATTTATCTCCCTTTTTTATTTTTGAATAACAATATACTTCATATTTCTTTCATAGTCCCCCCTTTTTAAACAGCCGCACCATTCAGATATGCAACCTTCTAGTATTCTTTCAGACCCGACCTTTCAAAAATTAGATTAATCTTTAATCATTAAAATTGATTAGAAGAGGACATCACAACTTTTCAAGACGCAAGCAGCTCTCTTGAAAGGCATCTTTTAGTGAGGTACTTAATAAACAATATGTTCTAAAAAAAAAACGTCCCTTCAAACTTATTAAGTAAAAGACGTCTTTGCTTAAGAGTCTCTTCATACAAAAAGCATTCTTTCTTAATGATACGTGTCACTTCATATCTGCTTGAGGCGTGCCACTTACAAATTGTTAATCTCTTTTTTATCAAACGGCATCACTTCAGATCTAACTAATTTATCTTGCATCATCACGTCTTTTGAAGATTGTGCTTTCTGGAACTTGCATCTCTTGATAAAAACACGTATTTGCTTTGATAGCTGCTTTTTTTTTTTACTTTAATTACGTCTATGAAACTTGATCAGCCAATGTTTCATAACTAGTCAATCGCTCATTAATCTTCGTCTTTGACAAATCATTATCAACATAGCGATGCCTCCAACAAACGAACTTCCCAGAAAATAATATGATGTATCAATAGAAATATTATGGGGGTGGCTCTGACTCAAGATCGATTGTTTTATCTAGCTTTAACACTTGCACAATATATGTCTTGACCTATGGAATTTTTCACAATCCACTCCAAGATCATTGCGACCCAAAAACAAATAGAATAGATAGCAAGTATTAGAATCTATAGCTGGTGAGTACATGTTTTGTCTTCTAGCTCCTCCACGACATGACCATGTTGTAGTGCTAGGTATTGGTGATGCACTGTTTCCTTCCTTTTTAAGTTACGCAGCTCCTTCAAAGAATGTAATATCGGCTCCAATATGAGACAACAAATTCAACTGTTGTAAGCTTCTTGGTAATCTTCAATGCACTAAAGTTCCCGTCATCTTCATAGGCTCCTCACACTGCATAGGCTCTTATAAGTCTGATATACTTTCCTGATTATTTGTAGGTTTCACACAAGAGTTTGATATTCCTCATCAAGCACTTCATCACACGTCTCCATGCCTTTGACAATAATCTTTATATCATATCTTTGACATTAATGATGATATGAACAGATTGAATGAAGCTTGAGTGATCCATGTTCTTTGTATCTTGTTTGGGCATATTTGTACGATTTGTGGTGTTTAACAACAAAGACAATTTGACATCAATGACAACATTTCCAACAATCTTCCCCTTTGTCATTGATGGCAACCTATCCTTCCTTATCACTTCTAACTTTCCCCCATTCTATTTCTCTCCCCCTTTGACATCAATGGCAAAGGGACTTCATCCATTTTGCATTTTTTGTTCCATGGAGCTACAAGATATTGTGTATAGCTCCCCCTGAATGTATGCCCTCGTTTACAAATACTCATCTTTCTCTTTTCATTCCTTAACTTTTGAATAGTTTTGCTTCTTCTGCATGAAAGCTTCTTCCTTTTGACATCAATACCATTTCCAACAATAGAAGCCAATAGAAAATTTCTAATCAACTTCATTAGATATAAGTAGTTTTCTCTTCAACACTTTGAGATACTTCACTTTTCAACTATCTTCTCCAAGTGGCTGATTGATAATGTTCAACATAGCTCCCTCTAAATTCACACTTCCTCTTTAGAAAGGACATATTGAATTTGCATTGGATTCTTCATTTCTTGTATCTATCTTCTTTCTCCAAACTTTTGTAAACTTTCTTTCCTTTTCCATGGTGTTCTTCTTCATATCTTGTAAAGGTGATTCCATAAAGTCATACCTACAAAAACGTGCTATGTGTCCAAAGTTATTACACTTGAAACACATAACGTTATGACTAAATGTATTATAGTCTCTCCTAGTGAAGCTTGAACCATTTCTTGCTTGATATCTGCAATTTATTGCTTTGTGGCCAAAATAGTTGCAAGAATAGCAATATCCATAAAACTCCCTAGAGTTAAATCTTCTTTCATATTCGTTGAAATTTGTAACATTCTCATCACACTTTGTACATTTCTCCTTTGGTTTATTCAATTCATTTTTCAACATGACAACTTCTTGTTCCAACTTGTCACAATCTCTCTCTTTTGCACTTAACTTGTTCTTAAATTCATTTTCAACTTGTTCAATCTCTACAAGTTGATCCCTTAAATCTTCAATTATTTTGTTCAATTCCTCCAAGCTTTTAGTTAACTCCTTGGTCTTTATTTTATGTTTGGTCACCACCTTCTTCAATTTTTCATTTTTCATGTATGCATAATGAAGTTCTTCCTCTAGATCTGTTTCTTCTTCTTCTTCATTGCATTCTTGATCAATTTCTTCTTCTTCATCACATTCTTGATCAACATCTTCATATTCAGCCATGAACAATATTTCTTCTTCACCATTGCTTGAGCAACCTTCACTTTGTTCTTCAAAAGTGCTGCTATCTTTCTTTGAATAGAAACTCTTTTTGTGTTTTTGAGATCTCCTCTTTGACTTGTGTTTAGAATTTTTCTTCCCCTTTTTCTTTGTGTATATATCTTCTTCATCCTTGCTTGTGTCACTTGAGTTGCTATCACTTTGAGGACAATTTGAAGCATAATGTCCAACTTCTCCACAATTGAAACATTTAAAAGGATATTTCCCTTTGTACTTTCCTCTTCCCTTTTTAAGCTTCCTCATGAAATGAGCTTCTGCTTCATCACTTGATTTTTCACTTTTTTTTCCATGCTTGTTCTTGCCATTTTTGGATGCTTTGAATGAGACTTCCTTTTGTGGTGATCTTCCTTCAATCCTCATCTCATAGGCAGCAAGGATCCCATGTAATTCATCCTTTTTTAGCTGGTCTAGATTTGTTAATTCTTCCAATGCTGCAACCTTGGCCTCAAACTTTGTAGATAGAGATCTTAGAATCTTATCAACAATAAAAGTATCCTCAATTTCTTCACCAAGTCCTTTCATGATGTTTACTGTTTCATCAACACGGAGAAAGTATGAGGCAATATCTTCATCATCATTCATCTTGAGAGTTTCTAATTTCCTTCTATGAGTTTGCAATTTTGCCTTCTTAACTTTTGCATCTCCTTCATAGATATTTTGAAGTTTGTCCCAAATCTCTTTTGCTGACTTGCACCTCATGACTTTTGTAAATTCAGAATCTGTTAGGCTGCAAAGAAGAGCATGCTTAGCTTTTGCATTGTTCTCACTTCTCTTTTTCCCTGCTTGATCCGTTGGAGGGGTAGCTGGAGGTGTATACCCATCAACAACAGATTGCCACACATCAAACCCAAGTGCATTCAAGTATGCTTCCATCTTAATACTCCAAAATGCATAATTGGTCCCATCAAATATGGGTGCTTTCACTGTATTGTTATGATCTGCCATGTGTGCTCTTAAGGATCTCCTTCAAGTGGTTAGGCTTTCAAGAAGGACCTTGCTCTGATACCAATTGAAGAGCACAAAGATTTACTGAAAGGGGGGGCGGGGTGAATCAGTAAATCAACCAAACTTTCAATTCTCAATCTTTTCAAACTTATTACAATTAACTTTTACAACCTTCTAAACGAACTTAAACTCTTATCAACATCAACCTTTTGATATGAATCAATTTACACAAGTTGACACAAATTTATTAAAAACTTTAAATGACTTTTACAAGTGGAAGTAGGCACCAACCTACTTGTTTTACAAAGAAGATGATTTAATAGGCTGCAACCTACAAGGGACACCCAAACCTCTTAATTATTTAGTAGGCACCAACCTACAAGGAGCACCAGCCCCTAATGCAAGGCACCAACCTTGGCTTGATGGTTGCAAGATGATGCCTTCAATCTGACCTGCACTATCCCAATCCTCCAATCTGCCTTTGGTGATGAATGATCTCACACTTAGCCCACACAAGGAGATGGGACTTCAGATTTAGAATGCTCACTTACCCAACCACACTTGCAAACCTCATTTGGATGTCAATTATATAATATGTTCAAAGGTTGCAACAATTGGGGAAGAACACAACTCTGCCACTTCATATTTCAGTCATACCTTTTCAAATATGCCTCTTAATCTTAACCGATCTTTCCTTAAATCATTTATCTCCCTTTTTTATTTTTGAATAACAATATACTTCATATTTCTTTCATAGTCCCCCCTTTTTAAACAGCCGCACCATTTAGATATGCAACCTTCTAGTATTCTTTCAGACCCGACCTTTCAAAAATTAGATTAATCTTTAATCATTAAAATTGATTAGAAGAGGACATCACAACTTTTCAAGACGCAAGCAGCTCTCTTGAAAGGCATCTTTTAGTGAGGTACTTAATAAACAATATGTTCTAAAAAAAAACGTCCCTTCAAACTTATTAAGTAAAAGACGTCTTTGCTTAAGAGTCTCTTCATACAAAAAGCATTCTTTCTTAATGATACGTGTCACTTCATATCTGCCTGAGGCGTGCCACTTACAAATTGTTAATCTCTTTTTTATCAAACGGCATCACTTCAGATCTAACTAATTTATCTTGCATCATCACGTCTTTTGAAGATTGTGCTTTCTGGAACTTGCATCTCTTGATAAAAACACGTATTTGCTTTGATAGCTGCTTTTTTTTTTTACTTTAATTACGTCTATGAAACTTGATCAGCCAATGTTTCATAACTAGTCAATCGCTCATTAATCTTCGTCTTTGACAAATCATTATCAACATAGCGATGCCTCCAACAAACGAACTTCCCAGAAAATAATATGATGTATCAATAGAAATATTATGGGGGTGGCTCTGTAATGTCCCCTTCTCATCAGTAATCTGTTCTGACACTCATCCGCCTATTCCGGAAGCCTGTAGGCATGTATGAGGTAAAATTAGGGTTTCCAGTTCTGAGGTTCCTCGGCATTTTTCTGAGAATTTACTATTTATAGTAAATTCTATTTTAAGCAATATGGAGTTTGTCAGCTTTCAGTACTTCATTTCCAGTTGGAGCATTTATTTGCAGTTCTTATTTGACCTCTTAAGGCTTTTTTATGTTGAAATAAGGCATTAAGGTTATATTATGCAGTTGACCCCCTTGGCCTAGTTGAACAACTTCAAGTTGTGTTTAAAAAGGGGACTTTGAAGGGTGACGCCTTCATGAGGTGATTAAATAATTTTTGATAAAAACATTATGCCTTGGGAAAAGTGGACGCCAATTAAATAAAAGAGTTTTTTTAAAATAAAGTGAAATTCCTTCTAAGCAATTTGGACGCCATCTTGAGAAGTTGAATGATTTTGGGAATTTGAAAGGTCTCCTGTGTCTTTTGGTTTGCTTCTCAGGAATTTGGAGAGTTATGAGCTCTTATTTAATGAAGGTTTTTGCTCCAGCATTTCATCCATTCATGTTATCATACTGTTATGCTGTCGGAATGACATTTGAACTCATGCTTCGAGGATGCTACCTCCTAGCCACTATCCAATTTCGTGTTTGAAATACAACACCTAGTTGGTTTTTGCTGCTTCTCATCCAGACTAGCAGATTTGTGCTTATAGTTGGAGTTTTTGATGAATTTTCCAGATTTTGAAGTTGCTGATGTTCTACAGCTGAAAGTGAATTCTGTTAGCAGCTCTTGGAATAAAATTAATTTGATTATGGGTATTTTTGCTGAGTGATTGTTATGCCAAGGCGCCCCCTCTTGCAAAGTTTAAGATTTAAATTTGAAGATTCTGATTTTTTATGCCAAAATCGCCCTTGAAGAGGGCCGTACCATTCAAGAAAGCATTGGGATTTGTGCCAGAAATAAAGCTGCTGTTTGGTTGCTGTTTGATGATCAGAAAATGTTCGCATACCTTCTAGGAAGACACAACAAAAGACGGCATTCAATTCGGAGGTGAATTAAGTGAGTTATGAACATTTCATTGATTCTCATAGTTGCAGATTGATATTTCCAGTTTACAGTTTTTGTATCAGATTTTAGAAGTTCTGATTTCTGATTCATTATCAGCTGTTAGAGAGATAAATAATCATTTGAAAAGCATCTAATATTCATGTGTTTGAAGATTATTGTAATTCCTATGTAATTTGCAGCTTATTTCTCATTTGTACAAACTGTAAACAGTAGTACTGTTCCAGTTTTAAATGCTGCAATTCTTTCTTTATCTTCTCACATAAGTACCCCTGGATGGTTTACCGCCAGTGTGGTTAAATTGATTGTAACACTTTGTACCCACTCATAGTGGTGAATCCCCACAGCTCTGTGGATGCCCGCCGCAGCGGACGAATTGTTTTTATTGTAATCTTTCCCCCCACTGTTTGGTGGTAGTGTGGAAATGCTTTTCATGGCTGGTTATCCGCCTATCAGTTTCTAGTTTTCAATTCAACACTCCGTCATATGTTAGCACCTCGCCCTCAGTGGGATCTTGTGTGCACATTCTTGATGTTGAGTAGTTTTCTTTCAAGTATTTTCATTTAGCTCCTCCGCCATATGACAACACCTGTCCCCCATTGGGATTGAGTGTGCATTCTTGGTGTGAGTTCATTTCAAGTTCAGTTTTCTATTTGGAGCTAACGCTAACCGAGTTGATTAAGTGCTGGTTATGTGTGTTAATTCATCGAAAAAATTGGTTAGCATATTTCAGTGGTATCAGAGCAGAAGACCCTGCCATCCTGTGGCAAATTGCAGTTGATTATCTGATGAGTGAAAGAGACACTAGGCCATACACCAGAAGTCAGGCTAGAAATCAGCATCAGTTTCCGCCCGTTCCAGAAGCAGAGACCTTCTCAGGAGTCCTAAGAGATCTTGGTAAAACAGTGGAAGGTTCAGATAAATCAGTGGAAGTAGTTGAACAGACAGTTGTAATAATGTCAGACACTGTAAGGAGAGATAATGAAGAGAGGGACAGAGTTGAGAAGAAGTTTGATGGGATGATAGACATGATGTCCCGATTATTGTCCAAGTTGGACCAGCAAGCAGCTCAGAATATCATTCAGCCCCAAAATAACTCAACTGGAGAAAGCAGTGGAGTTAATGGGAATAACAATAGTGGCAGTCCTGAGGTGAATACAAGAGACAGAATTGTGGGTCAGCATGCTGCAATTCCTAGTGGGTCATCCTCTAGACCCCTTTTTCCCGTCTTCACACCAAGGGAAGAGCAACAACCAGTTGAAGCTGCTCCAAACTTTGCTGATGATGCTCGTCAAGCTTACATGGAGTACGTTTCTTTACCTCTTGATTTGAGAGGTACTTGGACCTTTGACCAATTCATGAATCAAAGGAGCCGAAGAAATGGAGGAAGGACTGAACAACGTCCTATGGCACCTAGAAATGACTTCTACCAAGCATTGGGAAAGATTACTATGGAACATTTTGATGGTAGTAATAAGTGTACAGCCAGATCGTGGGTACAGAAGTTAGATAACTACCTCTCTCTCAGACCCATGCCGGAAGAAGATGCTATCAAATTTGCTACTTTGCATTTAGATGGGATAGCTCATGAATGGTGGACTCATGGTTTGGTCACTCTTGGCCATAACCTCGTTCGCACATATGGAGAGTTTACCAATAAGTTGATTGAAAGATTTGATACCAAAGATCCAGAATTGAGATTTAGAGAATTGGCACAATTGAAACAGCAAGGATCTTTAGAAAACTATGTGGCTGATTTTCAGAGGTTGTCAGTAATGGTGCCTAACATTACTGAAAGAAGACTTGTAGTTCTTTTTGCTGAAGGTTTAATGGAGCCTTTGAAGGGTTGGGTCAAAGCATTTGATCCACCAACGTTAGATGAAGCTATCAAGAAAGCTAGGAGCATGGAGTTGGCAGCCCCAAGGCCTAAGTTTCACTCAAAACCATTCAGCCATAAGAAAGATAAAAAGCCTTCTTCAAATCTGCCCAAGAAGTTTCCACCAAGGTTGTCAGAAGAGCTCAAAGAACAGCTTAGAAAAGATGGAGTTTGTTACACTTGCCGTGATCCTTGGGTTAAGGGTCACCGTTGCTATGGAAGAGGCAAAGCAAATCGAATGGAGGGCTATTCTGATTATGGATCAGAATCTGATTCGTCTGATCAGCAATACGAATCAGCAGGTAGTGAAGGTGATGAAGATCCAGAAGACAAGTCCGAAGAGGTGGGAGATGGTAGTGCCTTTGCACAACTATCAAGTTTTCAAAAAAATGAGTCCTTTCGGGTTCATGGAGTTGTGAATTCACAAAGGATAGTTGCTCTAATTGATACCGGAGCAACTCACAATTTTATTGATGAAGGATTAGTTGCTAGAAAGGGTTTGAAGACTGAGGAATTTGATGGTTTCAAGGTAATGGTTGCTGATGGTTTTACTATGTCTTGCACAAGGAAGATTCCTAACCTCTCTATGCAATTAGGGAATCATGAGATTAAAGATGATTTTTATGTGGTGGGAATTGGAGACACTGATGTTGTGTTGGGCATACAATGGCTGCGATCTCTTGGTGAGATCACATTAAATTTGCAAACCATGGAGCTTAAATTTCAGTCTAATGGAAGGAAGGTTGTTCTAAGAGGGATGTCAAATGGAGGCCCTCAAATTGTGTCTTTGAAGAGGATGGAAAGGCTGATCCGTCACGATCAGGTTGAATGGGCTGCTGAATGTATGGTTCTACCAGCTGATCCGGTAGAGGAGAAAAAGGCAATATCATCCTGATATTCAAGCCTTACTTTCAAAGAAGAGCAAAGTCTTTGAAAGCCTATGTCAATCCCCTTCTATGACATCTCTCAGATTGAGATTGGCCTATCACACGACCCTCGTGGTGATATTTGGATAGGGTCACTTGAGCACTCGAGATTAGCAATTGTGATAGTCTTCGTTTGGCTCGATCGGAGACTTTAGTTGCCATTTTATTGATTCTTAGCGCGATGGTGCTATTTTTAGCAATGTGCTTTGGCATGATCAAAGATCACTTGAGTTCGTCGACCTCAGGGGCGAAATCGATGATTTGGCGAGAAGATATTAATATTTAATTGTATTGATTAAATATTAATTATTTAATGATTTATAATATAAAGTTATAATGTTATATTATAACTTAAGTGATTTGCCTTGAGGGGTGCGCCCATCATCAGAAGGGGCCAAAAGTGAATTAAATTATGATTTAAAATATTTAGCTGAGACTATGGAGAAATTGAAAGATTAAAAGTTGAATATTTTATTAAAACCCTATTATTAAGGAAATCGCACTTTTCAGCATAAGAGTGGATTTGCCTTGGTTTTTGAGCATTATGTGATTATTGAATTTGAGAAACTGATCAAATTGATCTGAGCACAGAACCTTAGGGTTTGAACTCGAATTCCTTGGGGAACGAGCCATCTCCAGCGGAAAGCAATTCAGAGGGTGTGGAATATCACTTGATTTATTGCCAGCAGAGGTTTTCTTATTCAGAGGAAATCATTGAGCATCAGAGATTGTCTATATTCAGAGCTTTTATCAGAGCTTAGCATTCAGGATACTTTGCATTCATCAAGGCGCATATATTCAGAGATCTGGAGAGTTTCAGTGAAGGCCGTACTTTTTAATTTATTGTTGATTGCTGTCTCAGTCGTACAACTGTACCTGGGCCGTACTTTTCATAAAGGCGTGTTAATTCCTTGAAGAAAATGCCTCACTCTTTGGTTGCCAGTCTTCACCTGTGTGGGCGCTGGGGTTGCTGGAAGCATTTGGAATCATCAGACAGAAGGAGAGAAAGATCAATCATTGCAGCCGTACAAATCTGTACCTTCTGCAGCCTGCTGGTTTACCAGGTTTTTACCAATAAAAATCATTATTGTCTTCTTGCATGTTAACAGATCCATATTGTATTGAGCTCAAATGAATAAAAGATGAAACGCCTTCATTCTTTATTGTATTTCCTATGCTTATTGGTCATTTAGCATTTTTATTGAATTTATTTCAATTTCTTGCAAAAGCCGTACCATTCATTTATTGTTCAAAAAACTCAAAAATTGCAAAAACCCAAAAACGTCAGAAAAACATAAAACTTCAGTCAGAATCCGTATCAGGGGGAAACTAGGGTTTCTAC